>JAJJWW010010287.1:0-306375 GCA_023531295.1 Papaver armeniacum | reverse complement strand
GGATAGCATGTGGGGAAATAAATGACATAGACATGGAATGAGACTTTCCTGAGTGCGGAACCTCTTGATGAATGTCTATGCATCTTTTGCAGGTTCTTGCTTCAACCTCGTTAAAGTTTGAAATTCCTCAAAGTACTCTGATGATGGAATATCCGTCAAATCTTCTGGGTCAGAACTTTCTTCGTTGGAGAGATGTGTAACAAAAGGCACTTTGTAAGTACCCATCTTTTTAGTGTGGATCCACGCTCGTCTGAAGGACATGTCATATCCTGGATCTTCCTGATTATGTGAAACTTGGTTTTCGTCCAGGTTGAACTTATGTTCACTTTGAGAGTGATGTAGCCATAAGTATTTCCGAGCGCTCCTTCAAGGTCTCTGATTGAGATGGGAGCATGAGTAGCTTCTTGTCGAGTGATGCATGTGGATCCGATGGTTTTCGGTGGAATGTTGTTGATGGCGGTGCCGCATCGATCAACATTCTTCCAAATTCGTTCTTTTGATTTGTGGTAATGCGGTCCCCGATCGTACATCTCTTGGTCTGTGGCTGGAGGCTCAAGAATTATTTCCGGAATGGACTTCTTGACACAATGTAGTTCAGTATTGTGAACATGTCTCTCCTTTATGCCTTCGACAGATAGAGCAATTCACGTTCGACCAAGGATTGAACCGCATTTTTGATAGGTTGTTCAGAGAGTGTAAAGGTTATGACTGGGAGAGGATTCTTGTGTACTCCTTCAGTCCCCAGTTGAAGCTATTGTGGATCAACCTTCTCTTTGAAAATGTACTTCAAAACTGCGCAGTTGCTTGTGGGATGATTGACGAACCTGTGGAAGCGGCAGTAACGAGGACTTTCCATGTCTTCTTCAGTTGGTTCTTTCTTGACATATGGCTACTTGATTGCACCATCTTGGACCCAGACATCCAGGAGTTCGATCACCTCTTCAATGAAAAAAGGAAAGTCAGGTGCTTCTTGATCAAGAACTCTTGTGCGTTGGTCAGAGGTTTGTGCATCTTGCTTATCCTTGATTTGTGCTTTTGAAGGAGCTGAGGTATGCTTGCGTGGTAGTTTGGCTTTCCGTTTGCTCCCTTCTGCAACAGTGTTTGTGGAAGACTGGAGGTTTTACTGCTTCTTGATCAGACGTCTGCTACTTCGAGTGTCTCGCGGTTCTTCATAGCTTTTGTTCTTTCCAGTAAAGCGGGCGCAGTAGTTGCCGATCTTTTCGCCGCTTCATGAAGCTCTGAGAAGGTCTGGAAACGAAGATTTTCCAATAAAGCTCTGTAGACCGGTATCATGCCGTTGATACACAAGTCTACCAGTTGATGATCCGTGACGTTTGAGACGAACAACGTGGTTGTGTTCATGTTCTCCCAAGGCTTCCAGGAAACGAGAGACATGTTCTCGAGCATTGCCAGTTCCATCATACAGAGTGAAAGTTAGAGAGGTATAACCTTTCGGAAGAGGGATCCTCGGCAGGATAAGGAGGCTGGTGACGATGGACATGTCATGTCTTGTCATTTCCACGGTTCTCCAGAAGGCGCTCCAAATCTTCCCGAGTAATGAAATTTGATGATTCTTTTGCTGATGAATCGTCTGCAGCTTTGCGGACTTCGTCGTCATCCACTGTATGAATTGGAATTACCTCAGGATCAACATCTGAGGATTTCTCCTTCTCTTTCCCCTTTCCTTGAGTTTTCTCTGACATTGTATCAGTGAGAACCTTCAGTTGATTAAATAGCTCCTTCTGTGTCGTAGCCATATCGGTCTGATTTTTTGCAAGAGTCTCTTGCACTTTTATGAGATCGGCAATGGTGGGTGGTGGGTTTCCTCTGACTTCCTCAGGGTATCGGCCGAACAGAGGATGACCTTCCCTGCTAGTGTGAGGAGGAGTAATATCACCACCGCCAGTGTTAGAGGCTGGAATTTTTTTTCCGGAATATCCTCATTGTTGTTGTTGTTGTTGCTAGTGTTAGTGCCATTTGTGTTAAAACCTGTAACTAACCCAGACCTAAGACCAGCCATCTTGTGAAACTGTGAGATTGCAACCGAGAGATTAATCTCCCACTGTGGTCGCCAATCTGTAGATGGGGAAAAACGATTTTCTGGTTTTACGAAATTGAGGAGACGTCCGTGTGGAGACTCCTTGAACCGAGCGAAATGTTGAACCTCACACAGATGCACTGCAAGAAGGGAGTGCTTTAAGTTCGAGAGATCAATCTGTAGGACTCCGGCCTAAACCAAGAACAATGGCCGTTCCAGAGTCAATTCGGTCACAAGAGAGGATGGGTTGATCTGTAGGAGGGAAGCTGAGAAATGTGTGAGATCAATGGTGATATGAGATTGTAGGTGTGTTGTGAATTCAGCGTAAGAATGCTCTGAATGATTGAATTTTGTTCAATTGAGAGTGAATGCTCAGACGATGAGTTCGTGTAGACGAAAGATTGTTTGTATGAACTTGCCGAGAATTCTTTTAGACAAATGTTCGAGTGTTCGAATCTTGTTCTTTCAATCAGGATTCAGAGATATTTTATAATGCCGGAGTTGAAAATACCATGATCCCTTGAAGTGTGACAGTTTGCTGGAATCAGAGAGTAGGGAAGTGGGAAATCGTGTTAAAACTAGTTTCTCATCGTGCAGAGACTTGGTTAATTTTCCACCCACTACTTTGCTGACTCTTCCAACTGATTGCACGACTTGCTCACATTCTCATCGTGGGTGAACACACGTGCCGTAGACCGCCAGACCAAGACCCTAGTTAATATCCCCCCATGTGACACGATTGATATCTCGTGATTGTGGAGTCAGTTGCAAAGTAGTCGAAATCGTTCCTCGGACCTACTCGGTTGGGGACCTTGGAGCGAGGAGCAATAAGTTCGGACTTGGAAATCGCCAAAACTCGGTCTACTACTTGGAACTTATTTATTCGAGACTTATATATTGCTGCTCATAAATCATGAATTGTACGTAATTAAAATTAAAATTTTAACACTACCATGTAACTAAGTGTGTATATTGTTATATTTAACATATTGATCATGTATTTAGATGTTTTCTGTTTGATAACTCTCATCTGAGGGGTTACAAATATTTTATTTTTTGATTTTAGTGCATGCGAGGCCAACTCGGAAAAACCGTTAACTCGTTTTGCTCAAAAATCGGTCCAAATCGGCAAAATCAACCGATTTAATCGCTAAAAATCGAAAATGGCTTGGAATCGGAAATCGCCTCGGTCATATAGCCTGTAGCGATTACTCGGGGAGTAATCGGCCTTGGAGAGCGATTTTGACTACACTGGTCAGTTGCTGACTTTGTGGGACGATGAGTCCATGTATTGTTGAGTTGAACATGTTTTGTAAATGTTCTGAAACTCATGAATCAAATATGTCTGCTGAGACGAGGTATTATTATGTTGATTACCTAAGACAAGCAAACCGTGTTGCTGAATTGTCGAATAATATTGATAGTTGAACCAATATTATTGAATCACCGAGCAAATATTCTTGGTTCGAGCGAATATTGCTAGTTTGAGCGAATATTGCTAGTTTGAGCAAATATTGCGGGTTTGAGCAAATATTGCTCGTTTGATGAATTGTTGGTAGCGGGACCAAAATAAATATTAATTTAAGATACTTGATTTCTTTGGGTCGAGTAAAATAAATTATAACGTTGATCATGGAATCAACATAAAATTATCAAAGTATTTGAATCGCTTCGAGAATCATGTTTCTGAGCTGGATTCAAAACCTAATTTTATCGAAATGATGATTTATTGCAAATCAATTTGCGAGTGAAGCGAGGACCAAACTACATGGGATGACGAGTCCACCATGTACGCCCAGATGCTCGAATGAGCAAAATACCAAAGTCTTTAAGAGGACCAGTTGGTGAAAGAATGATTAAATGCTGGTTTAATCATTTATTGAAAAAATGCTCGTGTCAGCGACAAATAATAAAACCCAGCCATGAAGAGATGAGGAACCGACCAAGAGGTCATGGGACCGACTCTTGGTGGCCGTGGGACCAATGGATGGTCGTTTAAGAAAACTTCCAATTGTTTGGAAAGAGTTTGAACCTAATATGAACAACTGAGCAAATTAGGTTAAAATCATTAAAATATGTGGGACCAGCTGTTTGCAAGCCCTAGGGTCACCCTTGGTCGGTAAAGGGGATGTGCCTGTGTCACCATGACGTTTGTGTCTCAGTCCTGAGAGTTTCGATATTTTCTGGTGCGCGTTTGAGCAACATTCCGAGAAAATATGCAGAATCCAGGGTTTTGCTGAAACTAGGAAAAATACATGAGATGATGAAAAATAATAAATAAAACAGGGAATTGCAAGGTGTGGGACCGACCACGGCTAGGGCATGGCCGGACGGTTGACAAGCACGGTGCCACACTTTCCCAGTTCTATGCAATTTTATGTACTTTCTTTGATTTGAGGGAAATTCCATGAAACTGGAGAGTTTTATGAAATTAGGGAACTTCCATGAGATGAGGGAGGTAAAATAATAATAATAAAATAGGGAATGATAGAGTGTGGGACCGGCAATGGCCAAGGCATGGCCGGCCGGCCAACGGGCACGGTCCCGGGGCACTCTTCCCAATTTTATGTAATTTTTTATGATTTTAGGAAATTTTCATAAAATCAAAGAGATTTGTTGAAACCAAGGTATTTTGTTGAAATCAGGGAGTTTTCATGGAATCAGGAAAACAAAACAACAAACAATAATAAAATAATAGGCGTGTGGAACCGGCTAGGGCATGGCCGGCCGGCTAGAGCCCGGTCCCACGAGTTTTCCTAATTTTATAATATTTTTCATGATTTTAGAGAAAATTCATAAAATTTGGGAATTTTCATGGTTTTAGGGAAAATTCATGAAATCAGGGAAAATTCATAATTTGAGAGAAATAATAAAATAATGGGGATGTGAGGTGTGGGACCGGCCACGACTAGGGCATGGCCGACCGGCTGGTGCTCGGTCCCGCGACACCTTTCCCTAATTTTATTATTTCTTTGATAAAATCATGAGATTAGAGAATTTCCTTGAAAAGAAGGAGATTTGCTCGAACGAGAGAATTTTCACGAGATCAGGGAAAAATAATAAAATATGACAAAATATAAAATTGGGCGCGGGATCGGTCACGGCATGACCAAACAGTGATGAGCCTAGTCCCACTGGCGCCTTTGCTAATATTTTATTATTATTATTTTTCCTTCCTATTTTTCATAGGTTCATCGTTCATTCATATTTTGAAATGCTCGTTTGCGCATTCAAATGCTGGTCTGTGCATTATTGCTAAGTACACTTGCACCATTTTAGTCAGGGCTTATTTGATGCTCATATGCCTGTTTCGTGGAATATTTATCACTAACCCGTGGAATTCTGCTGAGAAGAACCACGAATTGAAGTGGCGAAATATAACGAAGAATCATAGAATATTGATGGATATTCAAGCGATTAGAGATAATTTACTGATGGCTCTATACTAGCAGGGATTCCTATCTAGGAGCATTAATTATCTGAAGGTTGAGAAATATGAACTTGCTAGAGTGTCATATTCCTCTTGTTCAGTCAGGGAAAACCTGGTTACATCCTGAATACGTTATTGCTTTATACTAGCAGACATGCTGTCTAGGAGCCGTCCAATCTTGCGATTCTATACAATATGAGATGTGTCGTGGTCTCAGCTGCGAGACTACACATATATATCTTCTCTGAGAGACTTTTTCGATCAGAGGTTTTATGGCATGAGCTTTCATGCTTAGAGACATGAGTCTCAATACTCATCCGATTGTCGGATCCGGAGTAATTACTGAAATTGCTCAGTATTCATGAGATGTGTCGTGGCCTCGGTGGGAGACTACACATCTACATATACTACGAGAGACAAACCTTCTCAGTCAGAGATCTATGGCATGAGATTTCATGCTTTAATGAGAGACATGGGCCTCAATACTCATCCGATTGCCGGATCCAGAGTATAGTTTTACAATTTTACCCTTTGTCGAAAATCCACCATCTACACCAAAGGTTCCGGGAAGCAAGCTCGCCAGCACCCTGTGGCCGAGCCCAAATTTATGCGCCAATGCAAGGATCACAGATTCTTCATGCCTCCTGACAAAGGTTAGCCAAATCTTCCTGACAATCTCCTCGTGTCTTGTTATTCCGATTCTATCCTCGTCTGTCACCATCTCATGCTTACCCCGCAACAATGCCACTGTTCCGAGCTAAGCATGAGACTTAATGTTGATGGTGGTTTTTAGCTTAGGGTTAAGTATTCATTGAGGAAATGGAGCCATGAGTGTTAACCTATCTATTGGCATATTTATTGAGCCGTTCAATATATTTACATGAAATTTATCCAGACTGGGGCATGTAGCAACCATCCCAGATGTTCTATAAATTTCGGAGCCTTGCCCATATTCACTTAATATAAGTTTCTTTGAATACTCTCTATGCTATGTTCCCCGGCTGAACCCTTAAGGTTGGTATGGCATGACAATTTGTGTTCACTCGCAGCAGAGTAGCACGAATTTCCAAATATCAAGGATGAGGTCTTTGCATAAGGTATTCAATCAGAAAGCATGATGCTCCCTGGCAATGAACTTAAAAGAACTCTGTGTTAACACATAAAATTCAATCCATACCCTGGCTAACTTGCAAAAGTTATGGTTTTTACGCCTTGCGCAGTATATCAGACCTTGCTTATCGAAATTTAAGCCTAGGCAAACTAGGTAATTAATCCGCCATGGATTAGTACACGTAAAATCTTGCCCAGAATCAGAGAACAGGGAGCCGCAGGATAGGAGCAGCAGAAAAGGAGGCGTGGCCATGCCTTAGGCCAGCCGGCGCCATTTGCCATTGGCCACGCCCCATCCTAAACCGGCCATATTTCCCTCGACCAATCAGGTCGCCTTAAACTTGCCACGCGCACATAAGTTGTGGCTGGGCCCATACTTGCCGGCCCCTTTTCCATCGACCGATCAGGTCGCTTTAAAGCCGCCACACTCACACCGGAAGTGTAGCCACGCCCATGCTTGGCCTGCCCCTTTCCTTCCTACCGACCAATTAGGCCACTTTAAATGCGCCACGAGCACTAGAGGTGCAGCCGCGCCTCATGTTTGTCCGGCCCCTTTTCTTGACCAATCAAGTCGCTCTAAACTCGCCACCATACATTAAAGGCCAAACGCACCCTGCCGCACCACCATACTAACTGGTAAGCCAAACGCGCCCTGCCACAACAACATATTAATCGGCATGCCAGCATACCACTATGCCGCAGTAACGTGCCAACATGCCACTCTACTGCAGTAACATGCCATGAGCCACTTAGCCTTGGCCATGCCTCCAAGCCATAACTTTGGCCACGACGCCAAATCCTAGCCTTGGCCATGCCTCCAAGCCCTAACTTTGGCCACGGTGCCAAATCCTAGCCTTGGCCATGACGCCAAGCCCTAATTTTGGCCACGACGCCAAATCCTAGCCTTGGCCACGCCGCCAAGCCCTAACTTTGGCCATGGTGCCAAATCCTAGCCTTGGGCATGCCGCCATTCCCTAACTTCGTCCACGAAGCCAAATCCTAGCCTTGGTCATGCCCTAACTTTGGCCACTGTGCCAAATCCTAGCCTTGGCCACGCCGCCAAGCCCTAACTTTGGCCACGGTGCCAAATCCTAGCCTTGGCCATGCCGTCAAGCCCTAACTTCGGCCACGACGCCAAATCCTAGCCTTGGCCATGCCGCCAAGCCCTAACTTTGGCCACGACGCCAAATCCTAGTCTTGGCCATGCCGCCAAGCCCTAACTTCGGCCACGGTGCCAAATCCTAGCCTTGGCCACGCCCTAACTTTGGCCACGGTGCCAAATCCTAGCCTTGGCCATGCCGCCAAGCCCTAATTTTGGCCATGGCGCCAAATCATAGCCTTGGTCATGCCGTCAAGCCCTAACTTTGGCCATGGCGCCAAATCCTAGCCTTGGCCACGCCGCCAAGCCCCAACTTTGGCCACGACGCCAAATCCTAGCCTTGGCCACGCCGCCAAGCCCTGACTCTGGCCGCGGTGCCGAATCCTAGCCTTGGCCACGCCTCCAAGCCCTAACTTTGTCCACGGACTCAAGTCCTAGCTTTCGCCATACCACAACGCCACATGTGTGGCCATGCCGCGGCCATGCCACATGCACTAATTAAGGTTTCGACATGCCAAACCAGCGCCATCTTGGCCGTTCAAAGTAGCGCCATCTTGGCCGTTCAAAGCAGCGCCATCTCCACCAGCCAAGGAAGCGCCATCTTGGCCGTTCGAACAGCGCCATCTCCATGCATTCTGTAACCTAGCCGGCTAGCAACATTTACCGTTCCGCGGACCAAGTTGCAGTGCCACCTCTGATTAGTAGCCAAAGTCGCAGTGCTGAGGCCAGCACCCCATGGCTAAACCAAATTTATGCGAAGCCGCCGATGCAAGGATCGTAGATTCTTCGTGCCTCTTGACAAAGGTTAGCCAAATCTTCCTGACAATCTCTTCATGACTTGTTGTTTCGATTTTATCCTCGTTTGTCATCATCTCATGCTTACCCCGCAACAATGCCACTGTTCCGAGCTAAGCAGGGGACTTAATGTTGATGGTGGTTTTTAGATTAGGGTAAAAATCGTAAAACCTTGCATCTGATGTGACGTCACTCTACAAGAAAATAGATCCACGTGTGCTAAGCTCTCCACTGGCATACTTATTGAGCCGCTCAATAATTTACATGAAATTTATCCAGACTGGCGAATGTAGCAACCATCCCAGACGTTCAGTGAATTTCGGCACCTCGCGTATATTCACTTAATATAAGTTCCCCTGAATGCCTTTTATGCTATGTTCTCCGGCTGAACCCTTAATGTTGATATGGCATGACGATTTGTGTTCACTCGCAGCAGAGTAGCACGAATCTCCAAGTATCAAGGATAAGGTCTTTGCATAAGGTATTCGAATCGGAAAAGCATGCTGCTCTCTGAAAATGAACTTAAAAGAACTCTGTGTCAACACATAGAACTCAATCAATCGTCCTGACTAACTTACAAAAGTTAGGGTTTCGCGCCTTGCGCAATGTACCATACCTTGCTTGTCAAAATTAAGCCTAAGTAATTAATCCGCCATGGATTAGCAGGTGCAGAACCTCACCCAGAATAAGAAAACAGGGAGTCGCAGCAGCAAAGAGAGGCGTGGCTATGCCTTAGGCAAGCAAGCGCCATTAGCCACGCCCCGACCCTATTTCTCTTGACCAATCAGGTCAGTTTAAACTCGCCACACGCACACAACTTGTGGCTGGGCCCATGCTTGTCGGCCCCACTTCTAATCGACCAATCAGAACGCGCCAAAGCCTCCACACTCTCACCAAAAGTGTGGTCGCGCCTTGTGTTTTGCCGCCCCCCTTTTGTGGCCACTCAAGTTGCTCTAAACTTGCCACCATACGTTAAAGGCTAAACACACCCTGCCGCGCCACCTTGATAAACTGACAAGCCAAACGCGCCCTACCACAACAACATTGGTCGGCATGCTAACATGCCACTCTACCTCGGTAGCATGCCAACACGCCACTCTACCGCGGCAAATTCGCAACATTCCAACTTCACGACATGCTCGCAAACATGCCACTTCGTGGCAACCTGCCATAAATAGCTACCCACGGCAATTCCTACTACTATGGCCGTTTCCACACTATGGCCTTGCCATAGTTCCTTTGACATAGCCATGGCGCCGTTTGCACAAAAGTAGTGCCATGCCGCAGCCGCATGCCACGTGCACTAATTAGGGTTTCGACATGCCAAACCCTAATTCGGGCAAATTGCTACCAAAGCCAAATAGCGTTTCCCGAAGCAATGGGATTGGCGTGGCAACATGGCCAATGTTGCCACGCCACATGTGGGTCCGAGTCCACGGCACCTTGGCCATGCCAAGCCCTAATTCTTCCACGGCGAATTCTTCAACGGCACCTTGGCCACGCCAAGCCCTAATTCTTCCACGACACCTTGGCCACGCCAAGCCCTAATTCTTCCACGGCGAATTCTTCAACGACACCTTGGCCACGCCAAGCCCTAATTCTTCCACGGCTAATTCTTCCACGGCGCCAAACCCTAACTTTGGCCACGGAGCCAATTTTTAGCTTTGGCCATACCGCAACATCACCGTCATACCGCTATGCCACGGCTACGCCATTGGCATGCCGCTATTCCATGGCTACGCCACTGGCATGCCATTAGCATGTGGGTGACGCCACTTCACTATACAACAAGATGTGGCCATAATCAATGGCCATCCTTCTTCATGAGATGCAATCTCAGCCATCCAAGTTCGCTACCGAACTGATGGATTTGTGGCAACTCTTAGGCGACCAACCGCCTAAACCCAACGACCATGGCTACGCCAGGCGCCACTTGCAACATCGTGCCACCGGCATGCACAAGTCATGTCGCAATGCCACTACGCCATTGTCAGGTGCAAACACAAGGTAGCCACAATCAACGGCTACCCTTATTCATAAGATGCAATCTCGGCCATCGAAGTTCGCCACCAAACCGGTAAGCTCGCGACAAGTTTTAGGCGACTAGCCAAAACGAGCCTAGCATCACATGCTATTTACCTGCGCCAAGCCTCTCGATTTTAACTTGCCACACGTAGCAAAGTGCTACATGTTTTCCACGAAAACACTCGAGACATCAAAATATATCATAAACGGGGATGCTCATCGGGGTATTGGTGCGCGGTTTACAGCGTGCGGCGTGCAATGCGCCCGTTACAAGAAAGTGTCATGAAGTGGGATAATTAGTGGTGGTGAAAAGTAACGGTGTAAACAATTCATTTCCTTCATCATGGAAGCGTAATGACTGGCGGTTACACGAATTTACTTCCCTCATCATGGAAGCATAACGTCTAACAGTTACACGTTACTCTTTTCTTCCACCACTCAACCGTTTCCACTTCTTACGAGACCAGGGTACATTTCATTATGACTTGTATAAATAGGTCTCACCTATTTCCACCAAACAACAGGTTTTGGTCAGGAGAACAATACAACATCCAGAAATCATCTGATAGCTTTTTCATCCAGCTAGCCAGTTCAACTTTCTGATACAAGTCACAAAACGCCCACACTTTCAGAATCAACTATTCTGGTCTCAATACTTTCTTTGCTTCCCTCCCTAAGACCAACCCTTCTCCTTCACTTTGTCACCGAAGCAAGCCTGGAATGGCCATTTCTTGGTTTAGGCCATGATTGTACAGATTGATCTCTCGAATCAAAAGTACTCCCGTGCAGTACATTGTTTAGGGTTTATATTCGTTTCTCACCTACACACCCAAAATTACCAAAATCAGCAGAAACGGTTTTCACCCACAAACAAAGGGATTGTGAGGTGTGGGACCGGCCACGACTAGGTGGCACGGCCGGCCGGCCGGTGGGCCCGGTCCTACGCCTCTTGCTTATTTTATTTAATAATATTTTCCTCCATAAGTTATTCGTTTGTCCATGTTTTCGATCATTCGTTCGTGCGTTTGGGTGCTCGTTCGTGCATTATTGTCAAGTTCACTTGCACCATTTTCTCGGGACTTACTCGACGGTTCCTCAGACGCCCGGTTGTTGAATATTTATTACTAATCATGAAATTCAACTGGGAATGATTCATGAAACGGAGTAATAAAATGAGTTGAGTATCTATTACTAATCCATGGAATCCAGCCGGGGGATTCAGGGAACGGAGTAATGAGATAAAATGGTTATCTATTACTAATCCATGGAATCAGCCGGGGATCGGCCATGGAACGGAGTAATGAGATAAAATAGATTACTTTCTAGGAATTCAGTCGGTGAATGTCACGCTAGAATTAATCTATTGCAGAATCGAGATATGAGATAATTGAAGCATCATACTCATTCTGAAGGGTGTATAGTCAGGGAACAACGTGCAGCGTTGACGTACTGAAGGCGTTAAGCCCTCTAACAAACAATTATGTCTAGAGAACCTCCTGAATCTATACACGGTCTCTCTACATAGTTGGAAGTGACGTCCTGAAGGCGTTAAGCTCTCTAACAAACAATTATGTCTAGAGAACCGCCCAATCATTAAGATTCTATGTAGAGGTGGGTCTCTCTATGTAGTCAGGGAACAACGAGCAACGTGACATCCTGAAGGCGTTAAGCTCTCTAACAAACAATTATGTCTAGAGAACCACCCAATCATTTGATTCTACGTAGAGGTCATGACGAAATGTGTGCAGCATCGAACGCTCAGCTGGGAGGCCTTTCGAGAAATATATTCATCATGGCTGTGAGAGGAATGCTCACTCAGTCAGAGATCGTGAAACAATTCACGGATCGTAAAATATGAATCGTCACATGTGTTCCTGAAGCCGGGTCAGAAACATGCAATATCATGATTTTACGATTTTAGTCCTTGCTGAAAATCCATTGTCAACAAATACTCACACCAATACCAAGCTCGCCTTTAGGTCGGCTGCAATGGGTCGAAAGATGCCTCTCCAGTAGGTGTGTTGTGCCGAAACTCGTTTACGACATGAAGTACGGATATAAATGAAGTGATTTTGTTCTTCGTATTTTTCTTGGTAATTTCGGATTCTTACAGTGTGGAGAGACAAGATAAGTTGTGCGACATTAAACCCTTGAAAAACCCTCACTCGCTATTTCTCTGCGCAACTCCATTTGTCTTTTTCTTCCTCTTCTTCTACCCCAATCACAAACCCTAGAAACCTAAATCTAAACATTCCCGCGCTTTAAATCTTCTTACAATCTCTCTACGAAGTCGAAGACAAAAAGGTACTTACTTTCTTTTTGGTCTTTTAAACAAAAGATCCCCAAATCTTTGTGTTTTTACGAGTTTTTGATTTTTTTCATGTGAAAATTATATCATTAGGGTTATATACTTGACAGAAATTAAATTCATGGATAGTGCTAGCCAGTCTATGATGCTTTAGGTGCCAATTATTACAGCTCATATTACATATTTAGTTATCTTCTTAGAGAGTATTCTAGTCGAGTTGATCCGACTCGTTTTCTTCTTAGATAGTGCTAGGTTTACATTTGAAAGAATAAATTCCCAATTTTTTTTTGGATTAAGGATTTTGTAAGAAGTAGAGTTGATTTTGAAACTTACTCTAGAATCACCAGTATTGAAACTTTTGTCTTTTGTCATTGGTTATTATTAGGTTTTCCATCTTTGCCAACATGGAAGTAGATGAAGAAGAAACCACCTTGAATACCACTACTTCGTCATCATTGCCCCAACCCTCAGCTGTACCCTCTCATGACAACTTAACATCCACCATCGCCACTACTAATCTTCCACTTCTTCCAACCTTAATTGCACCACCTCCTCCAGTAGGTGTTCTTCCAATTATTTCTGCAATTAATCTCGCCCCACCTCTTCCTCCTCAAATCATTCCTCCAATAGCTCCCATTCCCCTTGCCCCGATTCCTCGTCCTCCTGTTATCCTCCCACCACATCTGGGAACAGCTGAACAAAATGGCTCTGATTCTGATTCCGACGATGAAGAATCTGGTCCTAATAAGTCCATGGATTACGAGATATCAGAAGAGAGCAGACAGGTCCGAGAGCGTCAAGAAAAAATAATGCAGGACCACCTTTTGAAAAGAAGGGCTTATGCTCTAGCCGTACCAACTAATGACTCGGCTGTTCGTGCTCGTCTTCGTCGTCTTGGCGAACCAGTAACGCTTTTCGGCGAAAGAGAGATGGAAAGAAGAGATCGTTTAAGGAAGATAATGGTGAATTTAGATCCTGAACATCAGGATAAGCTTTTTAAAGCCCACGAAGATGAGGAGGCTGCAAATGCTGCTGCTGCCGATGATAGTGATGGGGAAGGGCCTCAACAGTACCCTTTTTACACTGAAGGATCGCAAGAGCTTTTGCAAGCGCGAATAAACATTGCAAAGTATTCGATTGTCAAGGCAGCTTTGAGGCTTGAGCGTGCGAAAAGGAGGAGGGATGACCCAGATGAAGATTTTGATGCTGAGATAGATTGGGCCTTGAAACAGGCTGGTAGCTTGGAACTTGATTGTAGTGAAATAGGTGATGATCGGCCACTTACTGGATGCTCCTTCTCTTGTGATGGAGAAAAGCTTGCAACCTGGTATCTGTCTTTTCTTAATTTACTCTTTCTCTTGACTTTGATCTTCCGCTGTACTCTTAAAAACCATTATGCATTACTCATGACAAATTCAAAAATTGTGTTTCTTTTCTTTCGCTCTAGTATTCAACATGCATATTGTCAAGTATGAATTTTCTCTGGAATAGAAGTATGATTATTTGTTTTTCTCTTTCTTTCTTTTTTGAAATCAGTGCTTTAAATGGAGCCACTAGATTATGGAGCATGCCACGAGTAAGTAGGATTGTTGCTCCTTTCAAGGGTCACACAGAGCGGACAACTGATGTTGCATTTTCTCCTGTTTCATCTGACCTTTTAGCAACTGCATCTGCTGATCGAACTGCAATCTTGTGGAACACTGAAGGGCGTTGTTTGAGAAAATATGAAGGGCATCTTGATCGACTTGCTCGTGTGGCGTTCCACCCAACGGGTAAGTATCTGGCGACAGCCAGTTTTGATAAGACTTGGAGAATGTGGGATGTTGAAACTGGAGTCGAGCTGCTTTTCCAAGAAGGCCACAGTAGGAGTGTTTATGGTATATGCTTTCACCATGATGGTTCTCTGGCTGCATCATGTGGCCTTGATTCACTTGCTCGGGTGTGGGATCTTCGTTCTGGAAGGAGCATCCTTTCTTTGGAAGGTCACGTGAAACCGGTAAGATGCCAGCTAACCTCATGTGTTCTCTTCTATTATTTTTCCATGTTCTTTATGAAACTGTTCGACAGTAGTAAGTCCAGTTGATTTCTGTACGACGTTTATGCATCACCTCACTTTTTCCCTCGTTCAGGTATATGGAATTAACTTCTCCCCAAATGGCTATCATTTAGCCACTGGTGGAGAAGATAATACTTGTCGGATCTGGGATCTAAGGAAAAAGAAGTCTTTGTACATAATACCAGCTCACTCCAATCTTATTTCGCAAGTCAAGTTTGACCCACAAGAAGGATATTTTCTGGCAACTGCTTCATATGATATGACAGCCAAGGTATTATTCTATTTAGAGCTTCTCCACTGGTCATTGTGTGTGCTTCCTATGTGGCAACACAAATAAGACATCCCCGATCTTTTTTTCCTTAAAATTAGGGAGAAAACAAA
The DNA here is from genome assembly GCA_023531295.1 of Papaver armeniacum. Lineage (NCBI taxonomy): Eukaryota > Viridiplantae > Streptophyta > Magnoliopsida > Ranunculales > Papaveraceae > Papaver > Papaver armeniacum. The sequence continues at coordinate 291,133 of JAJJWW010010287.1, read as the reverse complement.
AACCATCTCCAATGGTATTACATGTAACCTCTTCATTTAATTAGTATAATTTTTATTTTCCATAATTAAAATTTTGCTAAAGCTAAAAATGGTTAGTTAATATATTAAAGTCAATTCAGTTAATTAAAAGCTGACTAGGATGGTAGACAATGTCAAGGGGAATGTCTAAAACTTGACATTGTCTACCCAAAGTCATCTATACATTGGTTTAAGACATCACGGTTGGAGAATGATTTTAGAGAAAATAGATGTGTATCCTAGGTGGATTTTGACATTTATCTCCACACACAAACCATTGGAGAAGCTCTTAAGTACTGAATTTATATTAGTGATACATATCTTAGCTAGAATTTAGAAGCTATTATCTCAACTAAAATTGTCTGTTTCTGTTTTGTTCAGCTATGGTCAGCACGGGATTTTAAGCCTATAAAGACTTTGTCCGGACATGAATCGAAAGTCTCATCGCTGGATATTGTTGGAGGTGAGTTTTTCTTGTTGAAAGTATACCTAATTTTTCTTTATAATTCTGGGATTTTGTTCTTACAATTCATAGGCATGCAAAATTTGAGTTGCAGGTAAGCTTTTGCTCGACATTATTTACACTGTTTAGTAGTTAATGCCTTTTAAGTTATGTCTCATTTACATTTTCCAGAATATGGAAACTGTATGATGAGATTTCTGAAGACTTTTTTCCTTGTCCGCTCGTTAGAAATTTAAATCCTAGCAACATCTCTTAGGCAAAGATAATGTACATTCTAGGATATTTGTTGCAGCTTCAGTGCCATTGTCGAACAGTTTAACTAAAAAAATCTCTGCAGACAGACAAATAGATTTAAGTTCATACTTGCAAGTTGGTATCATTTTTTCTGAGCTGTAGCTTTAAGAACCGGATGGTTTATCAGTGTGTTATCCGGTATTCACGCTATCAGTGATTACTCAATTACAGGCCTAGGTGAAAAATAAGTTGGCAATTGGTGCTACAGCAGTATTTTAGCTTATGAGTTACCAATATCTAACTGTGTATAATTATTTTGTTTCTTTATTGGATACCTTGTCAGTTAAAAACTTCTGAAACGATAGTTTTATCTCTGTTCTGACCACTTTTTCCTCTTCGTCATTGTATTTGTAGATGGACAGTATATTGCAACTGTTTCACACGATCGGACTATCAAGCTGTGGGCAAGTCGTAGCAATGGAAACGGCAAGGCAATGGATATTGATTAGTTTCTAGTCTGACGCCCTTCTTTATGAATATGGGTTAATTCACACAGTTCAGTTTTGTCTTTCTGTTGTACGTGCAAGTAATAGATTTGGTTTTAGCTTACAGATTATATACGTAACGTATCGTAAAACCATCTAATTATGCTCAAAATTCTGTAGCTTATATGACAATGTTTCCCTATTTAACCACATGAGATGGTGTTGAACAAATCAATTACTAGAGAAAATTTGTCATGTTTTTAGTTTGAGAATTTAGGCAAGACCTCTTTTACAAATATGTATACTTGTTTTTATTTCTCTAATATCTCAGTAAGTCTTCAGCCAGAAAAAGATCTTGAATAAGACCTATTTGCTTTGCATAAGACAGCAATATGACTTTACCGCGGTGATATGTGAATTGATAAAGAAGTAAATTAGGTAGGTCAATGCTTTTGTGTGCGTCATCTGTTTTTTGTTTGCCATCTTATTTCCCTATTCGCACCTTGCACAAAAAGATATGAGTTGACAAAATGCCTATTGCCCAAGAACAAGAATGCTGTGTGTCTGCCATTGGATGTGAAGGGGGTGGTCTTACCGATTGATCAAAAGTAATGCAGCCAGCGTAGCTCAAGTATAAGTACTGGGTTGCATGGCATGGTTTGTTGTACGCCCTGTTTTATTTAGACTCGAGGTAAGGTATGTTTTCCACCCATGTATTTTCGTGCAAGTCTAATGTGAAGGGGACAAAAACACCAATTTCGGTGGGGTTTGATCTTCCAGAGGGCATCTAGGTAGACGGTCGCGTTGGGGGAGCTAGGAAAAGCAAACGTGATTTGTTGAACACGTCATGTCAATTTTAGTTGAAGGACTTCCCGGCCTTATTTCTGATTTAGCAGGGTGTGTAACAAAAAGAAGTTAGCTGGGATCCTCTGATTTTTTCTTGTGTAGTTGCTATGTCATAATACCTATTAGTAAAGACAAGAAACTGGAATTTACAATTGAAGATGAAGAGGGGAGAATCAAGGGATATTCATATGAAGAAATTAAGACTGGTAGATAGATAGCGAGATTTCGGAATGCACTCATTATTGATAAATATGGGAAGTTTTATAAAATGAGCATATCCCAAATTATTAGCTTCAAATCCATTGCTACTTAGAAGAACAATCTATTGCTACTTAGAAGAACAATGGGGCCCAAAGTATAAGATGGTGAGAGAATAACAGTCTGAGTAGATCCTCCTTTTTTGAACCTATCTTTTTCAAGATTTCAGTATTCAGTTGAACAGAGTATGTATACGTTGTGCTTGTATCCAAGTACAAAAAAAAAAACTACAGATACAACAAAATCCATAACTATTTTTTTTTTTATATGCCTACGATCAAGGTGCAGGTCGTTCCTGAACTTCATTAAGATTGGAATATGACTAAGCGCAGCTTGTTAACTCAAGGTAGATAAGTCTTCCGTTGTATGTGTGAATCCATCCAACTATCAGTTCTGGAAAAAGGCAGGAAGCAGGTGACAGATCGACCAGAGTAGAGGGAATGAAGTGGATCCCCGTTCGTCAACTAGGAATACAAGAGTATGCTTAGTGGTCATTCTTGCTTGTTATGAGCAGCCCTTGCCTTGTGCTTGAGCTCAGCTCTTTTCCACTTAACCATTATTTGGCACAAGGAAAAGAGCATGTTTACCTGTAAAGGATATACGTCATGAACAATAACGAGATAACTAGAGAAGGCGACAACAACCTGCCGTTGGTAAGGGAATGGATGAGGAGTGGCTAAAGATTAACTAACCAGGATTATGATTGAAATGACCAGAAGAGGTCCTGACCAGAGTGCTGACAGAAACACACCACGCTTGTCAAAATAGTTTTGTCCCGCAAAACTTTTCCAGTTGCTACCAAGAAATGTATTCATATTTTCTGCAAAGTAAACACCCACCACTACACAGTACCAATATAGATATTAACTTCGGTATCAAAAAGTTAAATTTTGGCAGTTTCAACTATAAGAATTTGATCTTCGAGGAGCGAGTGGACTTTCCTAGAGTCCATAATGTATCTCAGTTATTAGGATCAGTCAACCCATAGATTTTTCTTTTATTCCTCTTGATATCAACAGACAAAGAAGTATTAAGTATTAACTAATTATGATTACTGGAAAGTGTAATGCCACAAATTACATGCTGAGTTTATAAAACGAGATAGAAGAAAAGGGAGATTCGAAGGGATTATACAAATGGACTGGACGGAGTAAGATACGGTGACACAGAAGAACGTGATACAATGTATTTTCTACATTACACGGTTCTACTTCTAGCAATTCAAGTGACCCCCTCGAAGTCATCACAAATTGAAAATTCTGTAATATTAATTAATAATATGATTTCAGGTGAATTTCCTATGTTGTGGTTAAAAGCTGAACAAAGCTTTCTTCTTAGAGCTTCTGGTCCCACTGGAATATATTTCAGCCAATAGAATCATCCTGTTTATCCACACCACCAATACTTCATCCGGGAGCACCCCCGAATTTATTTACAAACGAATAATTTGGTCTTTTTTTTCCTGGCTTGATTGGGGTATACCCAGATTAATTGGGGTATACCCAATAAGACAAAATCGGGTCATTTTGAAGTAAAACCAAGCCACCCCTTAACCTTGTATTTTCAAAATGGCAAAATTGCCCTCGTTTAATTAACACTAAAATTTTGATTAGATTAATTAATTAAGTTTAAATTGATTGAATAGATTAAAACTTATGAAAGTTATGAAATTTTGTTTTTGATTGAACATTTGTGGGATGATTTTTGATGATTTTTTTTTTTTTTTTTTTTTGAGAATATCTCTTGCAACGAAAATGAAGCACACAACCGAAATACTTCTAAAAAGGGGATTGCAAATCAGTTATATGAAATCATACTCAAAATCAACGAATAAATCAACACTTTCGAGTTACGAAAGTATGAAAAGTCGGCAAGGTCGACTAATGAAGATCATGTTAGGCCAAAAGTGGCCTAAAGATCTTCATCGTCGAACTCGCTTAAACCCAAAAGTGGCCGGCAAGGTCTTCATCGTCGACCTCGCCGGCCAAAAGTGGCCGACATGATCTTCATCGTAGACCTTGCCGACTTTTGTTTTTTGACATACGAGAGATGACATAAAAAATTTATTGGCGTAAGAAGGTATTCAAAAATACCCTTCCTAATTTGTTTTTGGCCTAAGCAAGGTATTCAAAAATACCCTTCCTAATTTGTATTGGCAAGCAAGGTCTTCAAAAATACCCCGCCTAAATTTGTTGAAATTTTTTACAATCGCGCCATGGTCATTATGAAAAGTCGGCAAGATATTCATGTCACGACCTTACAGTAGAAGACACGAAATCATAATTTTCGATTTCTAACCTAATATAACAATCAAATCACACAACACAATTATGGGTTTGAGTTTAAACATCATTTATAGTCTTCTTTTATTTGGTAGAGTCAACAATTTTTTTGAAAATCAAAGTTGAAGATTTTTATATGGCTTTGGTTGATGGAAGATGAAGATGAAGATGAAGAAGAAGAAGAAGAAGAAGAGGAGAAGAAGATGAAATGAAGAGAATAAAAACTGATTTAGGGTAATTAAGATTATTAATGGGTAAGGGTAGTTTTGTAACTTACCCATTAGGCCTCCCCCCTAAAACCCACAAAAAGTGTCCCTTTAAAATTGGGTATACCCCAATTAGTTTGAGTATACCCCAATCTCGCCAGGTTTTTTTTTGTTTTTTGAATATTTGATATCCACCGAGCTTGCGTCTCAATCAACTATCAAAACCCTCTGCTACTACCCACTAAACACTAATCACCGATCTCTGCTACTACACACTGAACCTTAATCACCGATCTCTGCTACTACACACTGAACCTTAATCACCGATGGTGAAACACGGCCATCTATATCAAGATATCAAGCACGCTACAATCGAAACCAAGTGGCTGGTGCATAAACCCTCTTTCTAAACCCTAAACTTAGTTTCGTCGCCATTTTCTCTGCTCTCCTGTTGATTAGATTTTTTTTTATGTCGCTTCTGATGCTACATGGATGGATGTACGTTATGGATCTGTTTAGGATAATCGAAAGTGCATCATTGATCTTTCAGTCTTCTTACGATATATAGTAGGTTAATCCGATTAGGGTTTTTACCGTGAAACAAATCACATTATGGAAAGAGAACAAATAAATCAATATAAGTTCTTTTTGGAAAGGAGGTATAAATTCTGATTACAATCTAGGGTTTTCGTCGTACTTACTTTGATTGTATAGTTCTTTTTATCATCTTTTTTGGGTATTTTCTGAGAAGAAATGGGTAATCGATTATTTGAAAATTGTGTGTTTCAAGTTAAAAATTGATCCTATGATTTGGTAGGAATATTCAGATTATGCTGATTATGTTTGGTTTGTGTTTTTTTTTAGAGTTGCAGAGGGTGTTAGATAAATTTATTAGAGAGATGGAGAGGGAGGGACACAGGTTACAAGCACAAAACAATAAACTCATTGTGGGGATTGAGAAAAGCCCTAAGCAAGAGCAGATGGTATGTTTTGTGGGGATTGAGAAAGGCCATAAGCAAGGGCAGATGGTAGGTTTTTCTTCAATTTTAAGTTTGTATTACTTATTGAATCGTGTTATGAACAGACTTTCAAGTTTTATTTATGTGTCAAGTAATATGAGAATTTCAACATTATGTGATATGTATAGCTTAATTTCATATTGTTTTTAAGGTTTTAATTACTTATTGAATCGTTTTCTAAACAAAGTTTCAAGTTTCACTTGATCTGATTTGCATAAAATTTCCATCTGTAAATTTCAACATTATATGATTACCACAATAGTTTTGGTACTGTTTTTAAAGTTAGCTATTACATTATATGATTACCACAATAATTTTGGCACTGTTTTTATATTTTTAACATTATATGATTACCACAATAGTTTTGGTACTGTTTTTAAAGTTAGCTAGATATTACATTCCTTTGAAGAGGGTAGTGATTATAGCATGTTGCACGTAAAGATTACCAAATAGATGGAAGCAACATAAGGTTAAATTTTTGGGTATGGCATCTTATAAGTACAAAGACAATCCATGCTTAAATAACCCATTGATCTTTTCTAAAGAGTTCAACTGCTTCAATTGAAGTTTTTGAGCATATACAAAGGCGTGTTGTTTTCTTACATTCTTGCTCTTTTACTGCAGATAAATGACAACCTTTTTTTAGATGGAACTGGGTTCCGGTTAAAAGAGATTACGGTCTCACATGGGTGATGCTCTACACAGATTGTAGAAGAAGGCCCTGACCGTAAATGAACCGGATCGGGTTAGTTGATTAATACATGATAAAATCCCAACTTCAGCAACTTCATTATTTTCCGTTTAATAATCTTCCCTCATTTTTCCTTCAATATAACTACCATTAAGCTATTTAGAGATTTCACTTTGTTCCACTTAATCAATTATGGATGAGTATTGAATGTTTATAAAATTATTGCAGGTAAGCAAGTCCAGAAAGCACGCCTATAACAACGATGCTGAGAACGGGATAGTGGTAGAAATAACGAACTGAGAGAAAAAAAAAGATCAGGGGGTCGAGTAAAGCGGGAAATGGTGACGAAGCCGAATCTACAGTAGAGAACGGAGAGAGCGACAATGGTGAATTCACGTTCACTGTGGTTTGATATTTTATTGCTTTTAGTTTGCCCATTGCAATTTTATGACTTCGATTTTATATATCGTTGTACACCGATAGTTGATTTGTATCTCAAACTCCAATTTGATATGAGAGCTACATCCATGAGTTTCGAGTTTTTATTTGACCTTTTAGTGTATATGAATGCTTTCTTTCTGCAACGTGGGGCTATTTGATGTCGCACTTGAAGTTTTTGCACAGTTTTAACAAGTTATCAATGTGGTATGGCTCCAAGTCGATCACTAAGAAAGGATTTCATGATGGAAATATCAGAAAATTTATTTTCTCTTTTGGAGTTGGTGGAATGCAGGTGACCTGTTGCAGTGAAATCCTACGTACCTTCACGCTTTTTGTGTCATTCAATCTTTATTAGTTCTTATTTTGTACTGATTAATTTCTCTTTTTTATCAATCACCAGTATATGCAAGCATTTTCGCGCTCAAGAAATTATTTTGATTACAATGGATATATGGGTCAGTAGTCTATAGGACAACCAGTCTGAGTCCTCACAGAATATAAATTTAAATTTTAAATCCCATAACTTCTCATAGACTTAAACATTAGATTTTGTTATTTTAAGTTTTATTAATTTGCCTGACTTAGTTATTTTTTTACAATTGTATTGATTTTGAATTCCACTGGCTCCAAAAATATAGTAATCTCTGCAAAAAAAAAAAAAATTGTGCCCGTGTTAATATTATCATTCTTAGTAATTTCACATTTTTATTGCCTATTTCTCCTGTTTATACTTCTCCGGATTTTGAATCCCTAAAAATTCACTAGCACCAAAACATGTTTTTCTCTACAAAATGTCTAGGCCCGTGCAACGCACGGGCGCAAAACCTAGTACCAATGAAAGAAAGGACAGCTTTCAGTGGCCGACAGTTGAAAACAATCTCCACTATGATATCAGTCCTTACAAAATCGATGCAGACTGACTTTCCTCACCATAAAAACATTACGAACTCATTACTTCCTATAAAAGTGGAAACGGTTCACCGAGTACTGAGTAACTCAGGCATCAAGGACATTATATTATCAAACTAAATGAAACCACAAAGTTTCAATACCGAGGATAATTCATAAGGAGATAGTGCCCATCATCTAGAAATTCTGACACCCAAATTATTTCAGTTAACTCGGATAACAAGTCCCATCTATCAGAAAGAACAGTGTCACTAATCGCCAAGAGGTAACTATAAAAACTATGCAACAATTTTATAGAGCATAGAATAACTGATGGTAGGTTATCGTATATGGTAAACAACAAAAGAGAGTTGCGGATGCAGACTCTTACATGCGACAAGGACAAGCTCGTCTGAATATTGGTATTCTTCCTTGATAAGATGATTGTTAACAGCAGGGCGACATGAAACGATAATAAGGCCACCAGCCAAGTTTCCTGGAAAACCAATAAAGAACAATGGATAAAGAAACTTCCTAACCAGATAATCAATGCCGGAAACAATAAACTCTCATTCAAAAAAAGGATAACACAATAAATGAGTCAATGACAGAAAGGATATACGACAATAGGAATATGTGCAAAGAAACTTATGTACCTCTAAAATTCCAATGTGAATCAATCAAATGATTCTTATATAAATTAACAAGTAAACCAGATACCATTACACCTGCCAAGGCATTAATGTCGGCTTAAAACGAAATTACCTTCCTTGGTGACAATATTTTGACAGTTAGATAGAGAAGAATAACAAAATGAAGGGGAAGCCTCAAAAAACTAGGAAACCTTAACAGTTCTCCAAATTCCACTATCTGACATTTTGAAACGCTTTTGGTAAGATTCCCTTCCTTTTGAATGTCAAGGCAGGCCGTTGCAGATATTCTAATTCTAGGGGACAAAGTACTATACATAATACATTTGGTAAATCATGTCTTAAGGAAAATAAAAAATATGATACCAAGTTCGAAAAAAGAAAAAAGAAAAATAACTCAAAATGCTACTTGTCTACTCCACAAGTTCGCTCCCATATTTCATTTGTGGGGGTCAATCTCAAAGCAGTAGAACTAAAAGGCTGTGACGATGACCCTGAGTGAGGGTTTTGCTGGTGCAAGGTTCTCCAAAGTAACTTGCAATACTTGAACAGATTTCTAGGTATTCTACTACCCTTCTTGAAAAATATTGGAAAGCATTAAATTGGATCAAAGAGCCAATGGCAGTATCCATCCTACTGCTGTTATGAAATATTCAATAGTCTATTGATCTTCCTTAAGAAAAACAAAGGCTTAAAATTTAAAAACAGAAATCGACAGAAAATACAAACCTGGTTAGTTTTGAGAAGTTTTAATTTTAAAATTCTTTCGGGAATAAAAGTAAGTATTACCTTCCAATCGATAGCATGGAAGAAGCCAAGGAAATTATCGACAGCAGGTTGCAATCCAACGCGAAGTTCACCACTAAATTTCTCGACGAGATCTGACATTAAATCCATGTGTTCATTCATTGCTGATTTCAGCTCTTCCATGAATTGAGACATTACAGAACACAAATCTCAGTGAAGAATACTACTACCAGTCCTGAATCTTTGTACTGAATATATTCGCCCGAGTTCTTACTGTTTGGGAGAGAGTCCCGTAGGATAGTAGAGGAGCGATGGTCAAAATAGAATGACCTACTGCAATTCTTAGGTTTGAAAACGGGGAAAAATATGTAGCCCATTTTGGTTTTTTCATAGAACCGTTTTTTTGGAACCATGGTTTTTTTGTGGGGGACCATGGTTTTATTTTGGGTAAGATATTAGAAGTAAATCTAGGTCACCCCTTATCTAGATATTTATATTAATACATAAATTACCCTCCTGATTAATTTTGGGTAATGATTAGTTAGTGTTAATAATAGTTAGTGTAATGATTAGTTAGATGATTAAGTTAAAGATAATTAGTGAGATTAAAAAATCAGATGTTTTTTTTTTTTAAAGAAGTAGAATTATTGGGAGAGTAAAGTTAGAGAAGATGAAGAAGGAAAAACATGAAAAACGATGGATTTTACCAACCACAACCGGAGGAAGGGTATTTGGGTACCCATGTATGCTTCAAACTTAGATAATGTTGGTTGAATTGCTCCAAACTTTCAAAAAACTGTAAATTTTTAGAGTAGATTTGGGCTTGTTCGATTACCTTATGTGAAAAACAGGTTACCGAACTCATCTGAAAGTGTAGTTCGGTTACTTTTTCCAAACACGCAGGTTACCGAACTCGCTCTTTAATGGAGGTTTTTAGTCGTTCGGTAAACAGACATGTTACCGAACTTTGTTTATAGGATTTACAGAGTAATGTTCGTTTGGTTCGCAAACTTTAACCTTACAACATATCTAACCGAACTCCACATGTATGCAATTAGTGAAGAGTTCGGTTTGTCAAGATTTTTTTGCGAACAAACCGAACATAGTGGGACAAGTTCGGTTAAATTGAAACTCAACATAGTAGGCAAAATAGCACAGTTCGGTTACATTGAAATTTTTTTTTCTTTTTGTAATATGGGTAGAGTTCGGTTACTAGATAGTTTAAGAAATTTTTGCGAACCAACCAAACAGAGTAGGCAAAGTTCGGTTAAATCATAACTCAACATAATGGGAAAAATAACACAGTTCGGTTTTTTTTTTTTTTTTTTTTTTTTTTTTTTTTTTGTGTTATGGGTAGAGTTCGGTTACTAACTAGTTTTAACCGAACACAATATATTGGTTTTCAATGAGGAGTTCGGTTAAAACTATTTTTTGCGAAAAATTAAATTCGTGATAACCGAAGTGTTCTTCGTGTTCTTGGTTTCAGAATGTTCGGTTACAAAACTAATTTTTTTAAAACTATTCCTAACCGAACATGCCACTTTAACTTTCATTTAAACCATATTTTGATGATTTCTACTCAATTTTCCCAATCGAAAAACGAATTAAAAAGATTGATGGGTTTTTCAATCGGACGAGGAACGTCAAGGAAAGAGAAAAGAAGAAGAGAATAAATTTTTTTTTCAAAACTAAAAAATTTCGATTCCCCTCCTGTTTTTGTTTTTGATTTTGATTTTGGTAAATAAATTCATTTAGATTAGATGTATATGATTAGATTTATATAGTTATTAAGTTAGTTTTAATTGAAATTAAAGTAAAGGGTAAATGTGTATTTACCTAACTTTAGGACACCCCTTATAAGTATAGGGAGGTTGGCCTAATATGACCATGGTCCCCCCAAAAAAACCATGGTCCCTAAAAAATCGTTTTCTTTTTATATATATCAGAAACCCGTCATTCAAATAGTATATATATATAGAGCCCAAAATGTTATTAGATTACGAGACTAACCTTTATCTAGATTTGTATTTTAGTTCAGGCTTTTCGGTTTATATTTCCGGTCAAAATATCCAACGGGAATATATCCTAACTTAACGCTCGTCAAATCCGCCATTATAATTTATTTATTTTTTGACTTGAAAGGTTGATTGTATTGTATAAAAGAAAATGTAAAAAAAACTAGACTAAAAGTAGTGTAGTTCCCATTTTTTTTTGAGTGTTACATGTACAAGTTTAACTGTCTATAACAACCTTCCAGTGTGTGATTAGTTCTTGATGAGTGCCAAATATTGCATATTTATACACCTTTTTATTGGCATTTTACTCATCTTTTGCGCTTAGGAATCAGATATTATCCCAAATTCTGTGTTTTCTTTGTTTTCAAGAATAAATATTTGTACTAATTAATTTTGTGTTTTTAGGTAATAAATAAAGTTCGGAGAAACTGAGGAGCCAAAGAGCGAAGAATTGGAGTCGAGCATCTATGGAGCAGAAAGCCAAAGCCCGCGCGCGCAACAGTTGCAACCCAACAAGTAGCAACTCATCTACAAGACATGGGCTTGAGCTAGACCCGACCCGTGACCCGGATCCGAACCCATCCTCTCCAAGCCGTTGAGATCTCACTCATCCACATCCTACGGTCGCTCCAGCTCTTACACATCATCTTTTGATACTCCGCTCAACACCAAAACACCCCAACACTTCCTCAGCCGTTCAGATCTATCCCCCAAGATCCAACGCTCGCTCCGCCTTCCTCTTCAACTCCCGATGCACCCGCCTCACAAAGACAAACCCGTATATAAACCCTCAACACCAAAACCTAATCTCATTCTTCTCCCTCACCCGACCAAACTCAGAAAATCCAGACACACCATCACCTTCATCTTCCCTCACCCGACCAAAAATGGCAGAGCCATCTCCTCCTTCGTTTCTCCCACCACCCGTACCAGCTTCAACTCCCAACACCGACAACGCCACAGTCAACTCTTCCGACAACCTCTAATTCTACTTATCTCTCATATAGCTTCTATTCCCAAGAGGCTTTGTTAGAGATAAAGGGGATTAGGGTTTACTCTTGCATGTGACGCTGAGCCGAAGGAACAGAAGGTTTGGGTACTCGTGTAATCAATAGTGTGAGCGATTTGAGTGATATAAATTGTTATTTGATTTGGGAGAAAGAGGAGCATGTTTTAGGGTTTTAATTTCTGCAACTTTAATTTGAATTTCGTTTTTACTATTACATCATGTTCTAAATACTTAAGCTAGGGTGTAATGAAACCCTTTGATTTAATATGAAGCAAGTTTATTGTCAAATTGTTCTTAATGTGTATAGTGCTTAGGAAAATAGTGATTCATTGAACCAAACTTGCCTGTGATCACTGGTACTGTAGAAAGACCAGTGATACTAGGGGTGTGTAAGGAGATTTAGTCACCAATTATCCAATGAAGGCCTTTTAGGAAGGCAGTAGAATAAGGTGAAAATTAGCATTGCTTAGTATAAGATCAGAGGGTGGAGTTAAACACCCTAGTGTCACAACAATATCAGTTCCAACATTCTGTGTTTATCATTGCCTTAGTTCAGTTCGTACAAAGATCAACTTAGTCGTATCGACTCACAATCACCCAACATTTGTGTTACAATTCTAAAAATCAGTCTAGTAAGCCCTTAGTTCAATCATAGCAAACATCACTTCTCTGTGGGATCGACCTGTGCTTGCCACGCCTCCAATAGGCCTGTGCACTTGCAGTAAGACGTAGGAAAAGCATCTTTGAGCTCCTACCAGTTCTCTAAACACATTAAATCTAAACCAGTTGTTAGAGCATTGCTCGGTTGAACCCACCAAGCGCTGGTATGTCAAGTTTGGGTGTCATATTTTAGTAAACCAAAACTTATTTAAAGAGTCGCTTGATTATTTACTAGAGTCAACTTCGTATAGGTTAGCTTGAAAGTATTAGGATATGAGACATTACAAGTATTACGTGAAGACTTGAAGAATGTGAAGAAGTAAGGAGCTACAACGACGACATCATCCTTCCACTTGAGGTTAGTAATATTTAACTTGAACTGTTTCATTCCCTAACTTATCTTTCAAGTCGTGCATATTGAAAACATAACTGCGAAGCTGTGAATGATTATACTCTAGTTAGACATACTATTAAGGAATTACAATACGAAGTATAACGTCTATCTTTTGAACTTCGTATATAAGACATCGACATAATCATATGAATGTTATTGTAATTATGTATGGGTATGGATGAAGATTTCGTCCTAGAAAACAATGTTTTACATTTGTTTAAAGGAAGTACAATTCAAAAACTTGTTTTATGAATCAAAAGGGAAATCGCTAGGCTTATTGGTATTCTTTTTCATTGCAAATCTTTGGATTACCAATATGTGTGTTTAGTATAACCGCTCATAACTTGTTTATGTATCTTGGTGAAACTATTCACAAGGCCTGAGTTTTGTATTGGTATGACTTTTATTAGTGAAACCGATCTTAAGTAATCACCTGAGATGGTATGATCGATTTGTTGTAATTGGTATGACCAACTCTAGATATTTGGGAACCAATCCTAGTAAGAGGTGCAACCGATCACAAGCAAAGGGGAATCTATCCTTGTAATAGGTACAACAAGTCTTAGATATTGGAAACCGATCCTATGACTTGTGCAACAAATTACAAGTTAGATACCTGATGTAGTTTTGAAGTTGTTAGTAAAGTGGTAGTAAAAGTTCGTTCAACTCAGACTTGTAAAGAGTCGATTTAAGAAAATACTAAAAACAAAGATAATATTTACACAAATTTGTCACGATATCGAGAGATACTAAGACTTCGGATTCCACCATTAATCACATTCAATTGGTTCATATAATGACTCATAACAATTCTAGCTCTTTTGTTGATTCTTTTCTTTGCCGAAAGTAGATTTTATAAAGAATTAGATGTAAATCATAAGCATAGCGCATCAAGAGTTCTTAGACTAAGCATACGCTATCAGACAAAATCACAACTAATCAAGAAAAATCATAAATCAATTAAAACAAGTGCAAAAGTCATAAAGAATCAAATATAGTTACCAAAGAATTGTGAAATAAGGCTTCCTCCGTCATCCCAGTGTTGGGATTTAGCTCCTCATGTGAAAAACACGCTCAAACAAATAATCCAGTGCTCAAAAAGGTGTTTTATTGAAGAAATTGTATAAAACAGAGATTTGCAACGCTGTAATGGTGTTACGGACTCACTGTTACAAAAGGTGTTGCAATACTGAAGATATGCGTTCCTAATCAACTGTTACAGGATTTGAAATTTAAGACGCTAGAATACGACTGTCCCGTACAGACTTAATGTTCTTCAAAGACTTCTTCTTCTTCACCAAATGAGAGAACTTCTCTCGCAACTCCTCTTCTTCGCACCGGAGCTCCACCAGATCCCTTCTAACACTCCCCAAACTCTCGACAACCTTTCTGGGACACGAACCAACCTATATATATCCATCAAACCCCAAAAATCCCGAGTTAATTTCTTTATTTTCTTCACTCAAAAGTCTCGGCTTTTCTCGACAGAAAGTTACGGATTTATTTCTTTTCTTGTCTCACGTCTCTTCCCTGAATTGTATCCTAATCATAGAAGAAATTATCTCCTACCAAATCTTCACGCAACTGCCTTATAAAACTCGAAAATTTTCCGAGAATAACTTCCCACCTCTATTTTCTCAACCCCGATTGTTTAGCCAATTTTAGCCGCATCCAAACACCATACCAAGCCTGTTTATCTTTAATGAGTCCAGCCCATCAATATCAGCGATTTAATCTCTTAAAAACTGCCCCAAAATTCGAACCCTAAAATCTCCCGTAACTGGTTTTGTTTTCCCGCATTTTCTGAATTTTTGAATTCTTGAAGATGAGGCGCCCCCTATCCAGAGTAGGGGTGCCTATAGCAGTTGCCTTATGGGGTGTCCTAGAGGTGCCCCTTATCCAAACCGTGGGTGCCAATAACAACTCCTCCGGGTGCATTAGGCAACTTTTCGAGTCGATTTTTTCAAAAATGTTTATTGGCCAAAAATACCTACACACACATAAAACACCATTATAAGTACAAAAATGAGCACTATCAATATATAGAAGCGAGACAAATTAGACACAAAAATGTGTCTATCAAATACCCCCAAACCTATTATTTGCTAGTCCTCGAGCAAAAATAAAATAAAAATAAAATCCTAACTCACTGTCGCAGGCATCGTCGATTGCATTTAGCGTATGCAATAAGCCTTTAAACCCTTAGGTGGCCCTAGTGGCCGAGTTATAGTCTCGTGAGGGTTTACAAGAGATATACCCACAAAACCTTTACACTCCAGACCCTAACTATTTACGCAGAACCTTGGAAGGCACTAAAAAGTCTCCTTGGTTGGCATACTTATTGATTACATGAGGAAGTACCCTGATGCGAAATTCCAATTGATGTACACGAGTTTGCACTCAAGCATACTAAAATTCATATAAAGTGACAAAGCTCTACTCAGATAGTTTCTGGACATCATAACCGGAGTCAACCAATCACATGGATAGATTAAGAAGATGGATGAGAAAAACGTAGATGGTTTTGATGTTGACTAAGGTGAACGATGTTTCTCATATCTCAATCAAGGCCACCGCCAAAACGAACCTATCCTAATGGACCGAGATACTGTGCGGACTAATATCAACACACCGGCATATACAAGGGAACCAGTGGTCGATAATCTTAACTCTAGGTCAACACAACTGGCATATACAAGGGTTCCAAGTGGTCGACTTTATTGAATTTATTCCGGTTGGTCTGATGGTCTGGTCTCACTTTCTTTTTTTCTCTTTTTTTTTCATCTTTTTTTTTTTTTTTTTTTTTTTTTTTTTTCGGTATCTCAATCACTCTATTTCACCCTAGCAGTGGTAAAAACTTGAATCATGAGCCCCACCTAATCACTTAGACAAACATATTTTAAAGAAAACAAAATAAAAATAGAAGTGAAAAGGATTCAACGAGATATGGCGAAACTACCATGTTTTTTCTTTAATTCTAACACTCGAGCTCTCCGTGCTTTTATGAATAGACTCTTTAGATGTTTCCATCTAATCAGATTGGTTCCTCAACTCCTACAACCAAAATGCTTCCATCCACTTAGATTGGTTAGTGCCATCCTTAATAAGCATTAATTTCTAGGCTCTGGAGTTTAACTATGCAACTAAAATGTTTCTTCAATACCCCCAAACTTAAATCTAACATTGTCCTCAATGTTCTAAAGATAAAATTAAAAGCATGAACAAGGAGAAACTGTTACCATTTGAAGTAAAAGATTTAAGGAAAGATATTACCGTGTCGCATGAATATTGGGTTACCTCCCAAGAAGTGCTAAGTTTAACGTCTTCAGCCAGACTAACAAAGGATTAGTCACCTCATAGAATCATAAAGTAATAGCCGGAATTTCTGTGGGTCATCAAAACCAAATAGAGCTATCACAAATAAAAGGAATCTCCAACCTGCCAAGAAAATTAACAAATAAAGCACACATTTGTCCAGTTTCATGTTTAAAACAACTACATCTAGCTGTGGTTCAGGTTCATGTTCTATAACTGGGTCGAGATAAAATATTTTCATGTGTTGGAATTCCTCAAAGCTAAGATCCGGTTCAGGTTGTAAAGTCCGTAAAAACTCAAATAAGAACTTAGAAGCACATAATAATAACCTGAATAATTGCGGATCCTTAAAGTCAATCAGTTTTGACTCGCACAATTGACCACGATGAAACTGGCGGTCAATCTTAAGCAAATGTGTCGGTACTAATTTCCTAAAGTACTTAGGTTTAGTCTCAAAACTAAATAATTGACACATCTGAAACTTATACGTTCCCACAATTGGTTGAAAAGGAAAACAAAATCAATTTGGGTATCATAGCCTGGGCAAACCACATCAACCAGAGGATGGGTTTCTAACAACTGAACATCCCTATGGACATCACTAGGTTCAGGAAAACGTGTATGAAGATATTCTTTTAAAATGGTTAACGCACATATGTCAAGTCCCAAGTGAGGGACCTTTCTAAGAGTTAAAGCACATGGAGAATGATAATCACCCCCAAACTTAGAGTTTTCAGTGTCTCTAGGAAGACTAGTCACAACTTCTCTAATTTCAAGGTCATCTGATTCCTGAAAATGGTCAATTGATTCTTCTAAGTCAGGTTCATCCTCACTTATCTCTACGAGTTCATTTTCTTTGTCTATGACTAATGTTTCTAAATCGCTAGACTCTAAAACAATATTCTCGCTCGTTCCTCAAAAGTATCATCGCCTTCGTAATCATAAGGGAATACTACATCGTCTAAAACGGGGGTATCTCTAGTCAAATCCTCGTCCTTTTGAATAGGTGAATAATTGTTAAAATTATTTGGATTTGAACTAGAAACATTATCATTATTAAGCTCAATTGGAGTAACAAATTCCTGATCACTATGCCTACTTATTTCAAATTCTTCATCAACACTATCCTCATCATAATCGTCAGTATAATAACATGAAAATGGTTGAACCTCATCTAAACAAGTAGTGTTACCAATTTTATCCTCGTCATCTTGATTATGCAAATAACTATCCTCATTTTCAAAGGTACTATTGGAAACACTATATTGGAAATTAAGACTATCTTGAGCAGTTCTTTCCTGGGCCTCTAACAACATTTTCTGAGTCGACTCACATGACTTCCTGATTTTATCTAGGAAAGAAGGTTCACACGTTGCATTGCTTTTGTCCATAACTAAGTTATTCATCTCAGGTGAACTACGTGTCGACTTAAGTAACTTTTGTGCTGACTCAGCTAACTTACGTGCGGACTCTAGTAGAGAGGAATTTTGCTCGTATGACCGGTGGGAGTATGGATAGTAATTGGGCTCACCATGGTATGGACCATAACCTTCAAAAGGATGATGTTCCCAACCACTATTCATATTATGGTCAAAGTAGTAACGTCCATTTTGAAACTCAGTCGGATATTCGTTGTATTGGCTATTATTATACCAGTTCGACATTCTATTCGCAGGGGTGTGAGTTGTCACACAAAATAAAAAACCCACTGACAGGGGATTCGTGGGTGGATAGAGTCTTACCTCCCGTACCAGACGGGCGATGAACCGTTGAAGTCGACTCAGGCCACCGACTCCGATGTCAGTGTACGAACCCGAGGAGCCGAGACAGTATCGTAACTGTCGTCCTTCCCTGCAAACAATTTATATTTAATTTTTTAACCCTTCCTTAGGGTTTTAAAATAATAAAGTCCAAGTCCAAAAAAATAAAGTCCAAAAAGTGTCCAAAAAGAAAAATTACAAAAATACAACCCTATTCACAATTTCTAAAAATAAAAAGAAATAAAGTCTAACTAAAATAAATATATACAAAAAATTTTCACTCCTTGGACTCCTCTTTTCTTTCCTTCTTTGGCGATGCTTTCCTTTTATAGCACTTTTTCTTTCCTTGTAGCTTCGCTCCAAATCTGAAAAGAATCAAAAAAAATACCAAAGGCGTAAAAAAGAACAAAAAATAATAATAATAAACCTAAAACAAATCTAAATACAAGTCCGCGTCGGCGGCGCCAAAAATTGATGTAGTTTTGAAGTTGTTTGTAAAGTGGTAGTAAAAGTTCGTTCAACTCAGACTTGTAAAGACTCGATTTAAGAAAATACTAAAAACAAAGATAATATTGACACAAATTTGTCACGATATCGAGAGATACTAGGACTTCGGATTCCACCATTAATCACATTCAATTGGTTCATATAATGACTCATAACAATTCTAGCTCTTTTGTTGACTCTTTTCTTTGCCGAAAGTAGATTTTATAAAGAATTAGATGTAAATCATAAGCATAGCGCATCAAGAGTTCTTAGACTAAGCATACGCTATCAGACAAAATCACAACTAATCAAGAAAAATCATAAATCAATTAAAACAAGTGCAAAAGTCATAAAGAATCAAATATAGTTACCAAAGAATTGTGAAATAAGGCTTCCTCCGTCATCCCAGTGTTGGGATTTAGCTCCTCATGTGAAAAACACGCTCAAACAAATAATCCAGTGCTCAAAAAGGTGTTTTATTGAAGAAATTGTATAAAACAGAGATTTGCAACGCTGTAATGGTGTTACGGACTCACTGTTACAAAAGGTGTTGCAATACTGAAGATATGCGTTGCTAATCAACTGTTACAGGATTTGAAATTTAAGACGCTAGAATACGACCGTCCCGCACAGCTTAATGTTCTTCAGCAGCTTTTTCTTCTTCACCAGCAGAGAACTTCTCTGCAACTCCTCTTCTTCGCACCGGAGCTCCACCAGATCCCTTCTAACACTCCCCAAACTCTCGACAACCTTTCTGGGACACGAACCAACCTATATATATCCATCAAACCCCAAAAATCCCGGGTTAATTTCTTTCTTTTCTTCACTCAAAAGTCTCGGCTTTTCTCGACAGAAAGTTACGGATTTATTTCTTTTCTTGTCTCACGTCTCTTCCCTGAATTGTATCCTAATCATAGAAGAAATTATCTCCTACCAAATCTTCACGCAACTGCCTTATAAAACTCGGAAATTTTCCGAGAATAACTTCCCACCTCTATTTTCTCAACCCCGATTGTTTAGCCAATTTTAGCCGCATCCAAACACCATACCAAGCCTGTTTATCTTTAATGAGTCCAGCCCATCAATATCAGCGATTTAATCTCTTAAAAACTGCCCCAAAATTCGAACCCTAAAATCTCCCGTAACTGGTTTTGTTTTCCCGCCTTTTCTGAATTTTTGAATTCTTGAAGATGAGGCGCCCCCTATCCAGAGTAGGGGTGCCTATAGCAGGTGCCTTATGGGGTGTCCTAGAGGTGCCCCTTATCCAAACAGTGGGTGCCAATAACAACTCCTCCGGGTGCATTAGACAACTTTTCGAGCCCATTTTTCCAAAAATGTTTATTGGCCAAAAATACCTACACACATAAAACACCATTATAAGTACAAAAATGAGCACTATCAATATATAGAAGCGAGACAAATTAGACACAAAAATGTGTCTATCGAATACCCCCAAACCTATTATTTGCTAGTCCTCGAGCAAAAATAAAATAAAAATAAAATCCTAACTCACTTTATCGCAGCATCGTCGATTGCATTTAGCGTATGCAATAAGCCTTTAAACCCCTAGGTGGCCCTAGTGGCCGAGTTATAGTCTCGGGAGGGTTTACAAGAGATATACCCACAAAACCTTTACACTCCAGACCCTAACTATTTACGCAGAACCTTGGAAGGCACTAAAAAGTCTCCTTGGTTGGCATACTTATTGATTACATGAGGAAGTACCCTGATGCGAAATTCCAATTGATGTACACGAGTTTGCACTCAAGCATACTAAAATTCATATAAAGTGACAGAGCTCTACTCAGATAGTTTCTGGACATCATAACCGAAGTCAACCAATCACATGGATAGATTAAGAAGATGGATGAGAAAAACGTAGATGGTTTTGATGTTGACTAAGGTGAACGATGTTTCTCATATCTCGTCTCAAGGCCACTTTGCCAAAACGAACCTATCCTAATGGATGAGATACTGGTTCGGACTAATATCAACACACTTTGGCATATACAAGGGAACCAAAGTGGTCGATAATCTTAACTCTAGGTCAACACAACTGGCATATAAAAGGGTTCCATTGGTCGACTTTATTGAATTTTTTCCGGTTGGTATGATGGTCTGGTCTCAATTTATCTTATTTTTTTTTTCTTTTTTTTTTCTTTTTTTTTCTTTTTTTTTTTCTTTTTTTTTTTTGGTATCTCAATCACTCTATTTCACCCTAGCAGTGGTAACAACTTGAATCATGAGCCCCACCTAATCACTTAGACAAACATATTTTAAAGAAAACAAAATAAAAATAGAAGTGAAAAGGATTCAACGAGATATGGCGAAACTACCATGTTTTTTTCTTTAATTCTAACACCTGAGCTCGTGCTTTTATGAATAGACTCTTTAGATGTTTCCATCTAATCAGATTGGTTCCTCAACTCCTACAACCAAAATGCTTCCATCCACTTAGATTGGTTAGTGTCATCCTTAATAAGCATTAATTTCTAGGCTCTGGAGTTTAACAATGCAACTAAAATGTTTCTTCAATACCCCCAAACTTAAATCTAACATTGTCCTCAATGTTCTAAAGATAAAATTAAAAGCATGAACAAGGAGAAATTGTTACCATTTGAAGTAAAAGAGTTAAGGAAAGATATTACCGTGTCGCATGAATATTGGGTTACCTCCCAAGAAGTGCTAAGTTTAACGTCTTCAGCCAGGACTAACAAAGGATTAGTCACCTCATAGAATCATAAAGTAATAGCCGGAATTTCTGTGGGTCATCAAAACCAAATAGAGCTATCACAAATAAAAGGAATCTCCAACCTGCCAAGAAAATTAACAAATAAAGCACACATTTGTCCAGTTTCATGTTTAAAACAACTACATCTAGCTGTGGTTCAAGTTCATGTTCTATAACTGGGTCGAGATAAAATATTTTCATGTGCTGGAATTCCTCAAAGCTAAGATCCGGTTCAGGTTGTAAAGTCTGTAAAAACTCAAATAAGAACTTAGAAGCACATAATAATAACCTGAATAATTGCGGATCCTTAAAGTCAATCAGTTTTGACTCGCACAATTGACCACGATGAAACTGGCGGTTAATCTTAAGCAAATGTGTCGGTACTAATTTCCTAAAGTACTTAGGTTTAGTCTCAAAACTAAATAATTGACACATCTGAAACTTATAGGTTCCCACAATTGGTTGAAAAATATTTGGTGGGAAAACAAAATCAATTTGGGTATCATAGCCTGGGCAAACCACATCAACCAGAGGATGGGTTTCCAACAACTGAACTTCCCTATGGACATCACTAGGTTCGGGAAAACGTCTATGAAGATATTCTTTTAAAATGGTTAAGGCACATATGTCAAGTCCCAAGTGAGGGACCTTTCTAAGAGTTAAAGCACATGGAGAATGATAATCACCCCCAAACTTAGAGTTTTCAGTGTCTCTAGGAAGACTAGTCACAACTTCCCTAATTTCAAGGTCATCTGATTCCTGAAAATGGTCAATCACATAGTTCTTGGAAGTCAGATGAACCAATTCTAAACTTGTTTGGAAGTGTGGCAAATCGGTTCCAAGACTGTAAATATGAAAAAGGATTTACAAAGTAAAGATGTCGACATACTTTGAACATGTGCAATAACACTTATCTTTTATTGTTCAAAGATATTCCTTAATAGCTAAAGGAGAATCCCTGATCGAAATAAATTGAGAATCTTTTAATTAAGGTTTTTAGTTTTATATGCTTTTAATTTCCAGCAATTAAAACGCATATCTTTAGAAAATAAAAATTGGTAAATGTGTATTTACTAATTGGAGATTTTCTACTGAGATTTCGGTCAATATTTGGACAAAGCGTTTCCAGGAAATATGGAAACCGAATTTGGAAATATATTGCATATCTTGAGAATATTTTCGGTTTTGGAAATTCCTTGGTGTCCAAACTTCCTTGGTCTTGTTAGAGCATGGCTCGGTTGAACCCACCAAGCGTTGGTATGTCAAGTTTGGTTGTCATATTTTAGTGAATCAAAACTCATGTTAAGAGTCGCTTGATTATGTACTAGAGTCAACTTTGTATAGGTTAGCTTGAAAGTATTAGGATATGAGACTTTACAAGTATTGCGAAGACTTGAAGATGTGAAGAAGCAAGGAGCTACAACGACAACAATCATCCTTCCACTTGAGGTTAGTGATATTTGACTTGAACTGTTTCATTCCCTAACGTATCTTTCAAGTCGTGCATATTGAAAACAAAACTGCGAAGCATATTTGAACTTTAGATAGACATAGTATTAAGGAATACAATACGAGGTTTATTGCTTAACCATTAAACTTTGTAGATAAGACATCGCCATAATCATTTGAATGCTATTGTGATTATGTATGGGTATGAGGTGAGGATTTCATCCTAGGGAACAATATTTTACATGCGTTCAAAGGAAATAAGTTCATAAACTTGTTTGTGAACCGAAAAGGAAATTTCCAGGTGTTATTGGTTTTGTTATTCATTGCATATCTTATGAACAACCAATATGTGTGATTGAGTATAACCGCTCACAACTTGTTTGTGTTCTTGGTAAAACTATTCACAAAGGCCTGACTTATGTATTGGAATGACTTTTATTAATGAAACCGATCTTAAGTAATCACCTGAGATGGTATGATCGGGTTTGTGATTTTATGTCTGACCAAATATGGGAAAGGGGAACCTATGCTAGTAAGAGGTGTGGTACATCACAAAGGGGAACCGATCCTTGTATGGGGTGCAACAAGGTTTATAGCAGAAAGGGGAACCGATCATATGGACATGTGCAACACGTTTTTAGGCAAAGGGGAACCGATCCTGTGGACATGTGCAACACATATAAGTTAGATACCATATATATGTGGGGAACCGATCCTAGTACCTAGTCAACCGAATTTTGGAAAGCTAGTGTGACTATGCACAATACTCACATGGAAGGTAGAACCGAAACTTGTTTTTGGTACAACCGTTAAACCCATGATTATGATTGAATGTTTGTTTGATCAATGACATAGTTCTTGAAAGTCAGATGAACCAATTCTAAACTTGTTTGGAAGTGTGGCAAATCGGTTTCAAGGTTGTAAGTGTGGAAAACTTACAAAGTAAGGATGTCGACATACTTTGAACACGTGCTTTGAATGTTTATTTATTTAATTGTTCAAAGTTATTCCTTAATAGCTAAGGGAAGAGAATCCCAGGATCGAAACATAAGTAAGTTAAGAATCTTTTAATTAAGGTTATTAATTTCATTTTGTAGGGAAATATAAGAATTAGTAATGTGCATTTACTAATTAGATTTTCCGAGAGATTTCGATCATTATTTTTGGACAGAGCATTTCCAGGAATTATGGAAACCAAATTTATGCTTTAATGAATATCTTGAGAATATTTTCGGTTTTGGAAATTCCTTGGTGTCCAAACTTCCTTGTCTATAAATACTTGAAGTTTGCCTTTCTAGCAAACTAATCCTTCGTAACAACAGACTTCCTCTTTGTTGTTGTTACTGGTGAAGCCGCCTATTCGGAGAGGAGAGTAACCTAATTAGGCGAAATCTCTTACGGCCGCTCAGTTTAAAGTCTTCTTTGGGATTGAGAAGCTCTAGCGTGTACCGTTGGTGGGAACTAGATAATTGCGGTTTATCTTTTGTTTTCGATTGATTTGATTGACTAACGGTGGTTGAAATCTGATTGCACCTAGTTTGTTTATGCTTGAGAATCTTCTCTTCTGATATAAGATTAACTCAAACTTGTTCAGAGTTTCGACAGGGATCTTTAGACTGTTGTTAGTTCTAAAGACGATCTTGTGATAATCCATTGTTAACAGACTATTTTCTGTGCGTGATTGATCGCAAGAGATTCAAGTGATTGTGTGCAGGTTTTTATTGAAGATTTAAGAAGATTTGAAGACAAGGAAGATATTAAAGATCTGACTTGGGTTTATAATCTTTGGTGTGCACAATACTTGTTTCGGTAAAAGAGGATCCAATTATTAATCGGTTTATCCTTGTGGTAGATTGGATTGATTAATTGAGTAGATCGGTATTAACACAATTCTTTGGATTAAGAGTGATGTTGGCTTAATCTTAAACGATTACTTCGGTAATTGAACATAAGATAGATCTAAGGACCTGACGAAGGATTTTATGTTAAGATAAACGGAAGAGCCTTTGTCCGACTCATATCACTTGGTTGAAGAGAGTTGATACCAAACAGATTTGTTATTCCTTTACTGTTTGGAATACGAACCAAAGGAATTTTTCCAAGTACGTGACTTATTTATAAGTTGGAGGCGTGGGAATACAGACGGAACTAGGTGAACTATAGGTTTAGTTGCTTGGTCTCAACTATACGAAGTTAGGTGTAATTTTGTGTAGCGGCTTAATCCTGAGAGTATTCAATTCTGGACAAGGTCCCGGGGTTTTTCTGTATTTGCGGTTTCCTCGTTAACAATATCTTGTTGTGTCATTTATTTTATATTTCCACATTATCATTGTTTTATTATAATTAAAGTAAATTACACAAACGTTAATTCCTATTTATTTGATAAGTGAATCCTATTGTGTTTGGTTAAGTCCGAACATTTTTATCAAGTAAGATACTTCGTTGTTGTATTGTCTCGATCTCGTATCCATAGACGATCACACGAAGTGTGAACCGATTAGTTGTATTGTCTCGACTCAGTCCATAGACAATCACTTTCGGAGAAAGGACTTATAGGTAGGAAAAGTTTTAGCTTGAGATATATTTGGGTACCCTCGCCTTTTCAGGTCTATAAATATTAAAGTTTGCATTTCGAGCAAACTAATCCTCAGAGCCAGCAAAACTACCTTGTTGTATTGTTACTGGTGGAGCCGTCTATTCGGAGAGGAAAGTACCCTAATTAGGCGAAATCTCTAACGACCGCTCGTTTTAAAGACTTCTTTGGGATTGGGAAGCTGTACGAGTACCGTTGGTGGGAAACTAGATAATTGCAGTTTATTATTAGTTTTCAATTGATTTGATTGACTAACGGTTGTTGAACTTTGATTGCACCTAGTTTGTTTATGCTTGAGAATCTTCTCTTCTGATATAAGATTCACTCAAACTAGATCGAAGTTTCGACGGGGATCTTTAGAATGTTTGTAGATCTAAAGACGTCTTGTGATAATCCATTGTTAACATACTCCGTTCTGTGTGTGATTGATCACAAGAGATTCAAGTTGATTGTGTGCAGGTTTTTATTGAAGATCTAAGAAGATTTGAAGATGATGAAGATTTCTGATTTGGGTTCATAATCTTTGGTGTGCACAAAACTTGATCGGTTCGGGATCCAACTATAATCGGTTTATCTTTGTGATAGATTTGATTGATTAGTTGAGTAGATCGGCATCAATACGATTCTTTGTGATTCAAAGTATTTATTGCATAGTCTTAACAATTACTTTGGTAGCTATTGAAAGGATAGATCTAAGGACCGGACAAAGGAGTTTATTGGGATAAACGGAAGAGCCTTTTGTCAAACTCATATCACTTGTTTGAAAAGAGTTGTTACCGAACAGATTTATTGTTCCTTTACTGTTTGGAATACGAACCAAAGGAATTGTTCCAAGTGCGTGACTTGTTGCAAGTTGGAGGCGCAGGGATACAGACAGAACTAGGTGAACTATAGGTTTAGTTGCTTGGTCTCAACTATACGAAGTTGGTTCAGATTTTTTATAGCGGCTTAATCCTGAGATTATTCAATTCTGGACAAGGTCCCGGGGTTTTTCTGCATTTGCGGTTTCCCCGTTAACAAAATCTTGCTGTGTCTTTTACTTTTCTATTTCCGCAATTATAATTTTTTTATTATAATTAGAAGTAAAATACACAAACGTTAGTTCCTATTTACTTGATAGCAATCCTATTGTGTTTGGTTAAGTCCGAACCTTTTATCAAGTAAACATACTTCGTTGTTGTATTCTCTCGATCTTGTATCCATAGTCAATCACACAAGTTATCTTGTTGTCGTATTTTCTCGATCTCGTATCCATAGACGATCACACGAAGTGTGAACCGATTAGTTGTATTGTCTCGACTCAGTCCATAGACAATCACTTTCGGAGAAATGACTTATAGTGGAAAAGTTTTAGATTGAGGTATATTTGGGTACCCTCGTCTTTTCACCAGTTTTGATCTTTTCCCCGGTTATAGATTAAAAGTTTGATCTCTTCCTCTAATTTGGGTCTTTTATGAGCCATTACCCTTCTGTTTCTTTCATTCCAAATGGCCCAAACAACTATAAAAATTATTAGTGGCTAAATCTTCCTGCCCCTATTTCTACCTCTTCTGAACTTCCAAGCTTAAAGTTGAGCTGTTAGAGATCCTCCTTGCACCCATTTGATGTTATATCCATTTATAAAGTAGTTCCAGAATTTATGTGAAAAATCACAATGAAAAAATAAATGTGTGACAGATTCTGGCTGTACATTGCAGAGAGAGCATTGTGTATTTTGGATTTGGCAGCCTCTGAGCATTGCAGAGAGAGCATATCAGTAGTGGGGATGACATTCTGAGCTGCAGACCACATGAAGAACTGAATCTTTGGAGACACATGTTGAATCCAGATGTAAGAGTAAGGAACATTATGTTGATGATCTAGTAGTTGTTATACTAACCATTTGTAACAAACTTTTGCAGTGAAACCTCCTGGTAGAGTGCAAACCAGAGAGTCTTCACTATCTTCATCAAGATTTGGAGGAACTCCCAAATCCTGAAAAAGTTGCAGCATGTCAGTGATTTCAGTTTAGGGCTGCACGTGGGCGGGTTTGGGCGGGTATTAACTAAAACCAACCTCGCACCCACAGACTGCGGGTTTTTATTTTCATAACCAACCTCGCACCCACGAATAGCGGGCGGGTTTTGTTACCCACCCGCTACGGGTTGGGCGGGTTTGGGTTTAAACCCTCTTAAACCCGCTTTATATTCAATAATCATTCACACACATGTTTTAAAGTTTAAATAAACTACTTATTTAAGTTCTTGATAACTTAAAAAAACAAACCATAAACATAACTACATAAGTCTTAATTGTTAAGCTTAAACAAGTACTAGTGTACATATTACACTAGTACTTTCAATAAAAACAAGTTTAAAGTTTAAACAGTACGACTACTTTAAAGTTCAGATTAAAACTTAAACAATAAAAATTTCCAGACCAACAATAAGTGACTCATGTCTCTTCTATCATCTTCAAGTCTCTCCTCCTAGCATCCTCAAGGATCAAGGACTTCTGATTAGTTTTATCAATGTTGTATATTTAGCGGGTTTTTCGGGCGGGTTTGGGCGGGTATTAGCTAAAACCAACCTCGCACCCATAGACAAAGGGTTTTTATTTTCATAACCAACCCCGCACCCACAACGGGCGGGTTCGGATTAAAAACCCACGGGTTTAGCTGGTACGGGCGGGTTTGGGTATGATGGGCGGGTCTTGTGCAGCCCTATTTCAGTTGGATGCAAATTTCTTCTGAGTTTAATATCCCATGAACCCTGAGAAATCATATCCTTAACAGTAGCATCTTTCATAGTTGAAAGTTTGAAGATTCTTGGATATTTTGTTTTGAATGCTTGTGTGCCATTCCAAGCATCCCACCAGAAGTAAATCACATTCCCTTTATTCACTTGTAAAGTAGTCATCTTCTCAACTATTTCTTTTTGCTTTTGAATGTTCATCCAAACTCATCTACCTTGAGTTTGAGTTGAATCTTTCACTAGTAATGCTTCAGGTTTTGTCTTCATTTTTTCTTGAATAATTCTCCTCCACAAAAGTTGTTTCTCTCCTGAGAATCTCCATGTCCATTTAGCCAGCAAAGCTTTGTTGGTGAGCTTTAGATTTCTTATTCCTAAACCTACAAGAATCTTTGGTTTGTTAACTTTTTTCCATTTAATCCAGTTGATCTTTTTCTTGTCAGTTGTTGACCCCCACAAAAAGTTCCTCATGATTTGGTTCATCTTTTTCTCAACCTTTACATGCATTTGAAAGATAGACATGTAATATACTGGCCGACTAGCCAGGCAAGAATTGATGAGAGTAATTCTGCCTGCTTTGGTGAAAAATTTCCTCTTCCATAATGCAAGTTTTTTCTGAAATTTTTCAATGACAGAATCCCATATACTTCATTCTCTTGAAGTTGCACCCACTGGCATGCCCAGATATTTTAGTGGTAACTTCTCTATCTTGTATTTTAAAATCTCTGCAATTGCTTCCATCTTGTGATCAGCTCCAATGCTTATAGTTGCACTCTTCTGATTACCAGACAAACCTGTAATTTCTTCAAAAATCTGGACAATGATTACCAGATTTTCAGCTTCTTCTTCTGTTGCATCTAGAAACATTAAGGTATCATCTGCAAATTGTAAGTGTGATACTTGAATGTAATTGGTAGAAAATCCTGAAATCATATTTAGTTGCACAACATTCTTCATAAGCTTTGAGAATATTTCTGCAACTAAGATGAACAAGAAATATGACAATAGGTCACCTTGCCTCAGTCCCTTTTGTGGTTTGAATTTCTGAGTTGAGCTTCCATTCACCAGGATTGAGTGTTGTGCTGTAGTGACACACCACTTAATCCAACTTATCCATTTATCTCCAAAACCTGAATTTTCTAACACACTTGAGATGGTATGCCAGCTGACATTATCAAAAGATTTTTGAATGTCAAGCTTGCATAAAATTGTAGGTTTTTTTTTATTTGAATCTTGAGTCAATCATTTCTCCTGCCACCAAAATGCCATCCAAGATTTGTTTGTCAGCAACAAAGGCTCCTTGATTTTCTGATATCAATTTTGGAAGTATTGACTTGAATCTCTGTGTGAGCACTTTAGAAATAACTTTATACACACTGCTTACCAGACTGATTGGTATGAAATATTTTGGAGATCCCACTTGCTCAATTTTTGGTATTAGGCTGATGAAAGAAAAGTTGATCCTCCAATCTATCTTCTGCTCAGATTCAAATTCCTTTATAACTGCCATAAAATATTTTTTGATTACCTCCCAAGCCACTTTATAAAACTCCATATTGTAGCCATCAGGGCCTGGAGATTTATATTTTTGAAATGTTTGATCACCATACAAACTTCATCTTCGGAAATTGCTTTTTCCAATTCAGTACTCTCTTCTTCTGAAATTTTTGTGCACAATTCAGGGTTCATTTGTGGCCTTACTGGATGCTTGTCTTGAAAAAGGTTGAAGAAGTATGAAGATATTTCCTCTTTGATGTCTTCTTGATTGAAGTTGTCTACCTCATTGATGATCATCTTTTGAATTGTATTTCTTCTTGTTCTACCATTTGCAAGAGTATGAAAATATTGAGTATTTGCATACCATTATAAAACTTTGGTTTTCACGTTTTTTCAATTTCTTTGTTTTCATTTTAGTTACCAGTTAGCATTTACACATTCAAAACACCAAGATCCACCAGCATCATGTAGAGAAAAATATATTCATCATTATAGAAGATTTGAATTATCATTGACTAGTTTTATTATTTGCTATAGAAAATAGTTTTGTTCATCATTTACAAGAGCCGATGCAAAAGTTCTCTTTGAAGGTAACTGATGATTTATTTATTTTTAAAATTTAATTATTTTTATCATCCAATATATGAATGAAATGAATTAAATCATCCCTGATAAGTACTGTGTATGTAGTTGGAATTGGAAAACTGAAATAATCACCTTGCGCATGCTGTATGTTTTGGGTAAAACATTCTTTCTGTTTTTCGTGGCATATCTTTCTCTAATGTTTCCGGTACCCAAATATGAATGGCAGACTTACACGAATTCGGTATTGGTGAATTTTTACTTTGTATGCTGGCGAGCAGCTAGTTTGTACCATTATCCTTTTTTTATTTTTAGCTCGGAACTTCATTTCAAATGAGGTAGTTGTTTCTTATCTGGCTCATTTTAGACCAATTATTCATGCCAATTATCATGAATTCACGAGTTTTGTATGATTGTGATAGTTGTTTCTTATCTAGCTCATTTTGGACTAGTTTCCTTGGCAACCAACCTGTGTACCTTTATGGCTTATTTTTCTTTTTCTTGTTGTCTTGTTCATAACCGTGGATCATTCGTGGCGAAGAGGGGTGTGTAACTCATGGAAAAAAACTGCGATAAAGAGGTCATCTTTGCTAGTCCTCGAGCAAACAAAACAAAACTAAAATACAACAACTCCATGTCGTCGAGATTACGGTTACTTTTAGCATAAATAACAAGCCTTTAAACCCCTAGGTGTCCCTAGTGGATGAGTTATAGTCTTAGTGAAGGTTTACAAGAGGTGTACCTACAAAACCTTTTACTCCAAATTCC
Organism: Papaver armeniacum; assembly: GCA_023531295.1. Lineage (NCBI taxonomy): Eukaryota > Viridiplantae > Streptophyta > Magnoliopsida > Ranunculales > Papaveraceae > Papaver > Papaver armeniacum. The sequence continues at coordinate 259,917 of JAJJWW010010287.1, read as the reverse complement.
AACTACCTATGTAGAATCTATGAACGAATCCAAAATGACTACAGGAGAGGTACCCTGATGCAAATCCAATTCATATATAAGTAAACAAAGCTCTACTCAGAAAGTCGAACAAACCACAATACTCGGAATCTAACAAACCACAATCACACATGAATAGATTAAGAAGATGGATATAGAGATAGATGGTTGCGATGTTGACTAAAGTGAACGGTGTTTCCCATATCTGTCTGAAGGTCACTGCCAAGATGAACCTATAACCTAATGGATTGAGATACTGGTCTGAATTCTAATATCAACTCAACTGGCATATACAAGGGAACGAGTGGTCGATAATCCTAATTTTAGATCAACTCGACTGGCAAATACAAGGGAACCATCGGTCGATTTATTAATTGAACAATAATAAAAATAACCTTTTTTTTTTCCACTTTATCTTTTCTTTTCTTTTCTCTCTTTTTTTTTTTCTTTTTGAATTGACAACATGATTAGATCTTTTAGATCCAAGCGCATGCTTCTTGTCAGCAGATTACATGGTAATTCCCGTGGATCATGCATTCCACGCTTGTTTAGGCGACGGAGACAGGGTGAACACACACATATTGCTATCCAAGTGTCAATTTATTTATTTTATTTTATTTCTGTTTTTTTTTTTTTTTCCAAATATACTCCGGTTGGTCTAATTGGCCAGGTCTCTTTTTTTTTTAGTAACTCAATCACTCTATTTCATCCTAGCATTAATAACAATTCGATGTTAGTGACCCACCAAATCACTTAGAGAAACAAAAACTTTGCAAAAATAAAAACAGAAAGTGATATGGTGACGATTCCGAGATATGGTAACAACTATCATATAATTTCTAACACCTGAGCTCTATTTTTTTTATTTAATGGGTTCCTCAACTCCTGCAATCAAGATGGTTCCATCCACTTATATTGGTAGTGTCATCCTAAAGGCACAAGTTTCTAGATTTTGAAGTTTATCATGCAATTTTTTTTTATTTTTTATTTTTAATTAAATGCATCAAACTCTACAAATTATATAAACTGATACTCCAACTCATAGATATTTCTGAACAATAGAGGATAAACACTAAACAAGCTATTTAGTTGGCATCTAATCCCAACTCAGCCAATATATACCTCACCGTCAAGAAAAAATGTCATCTACTTAGAAAGGCTAGTGTTTATTCTAAATTGTTCAAAAATCTCTAAAAGTTGGAGTTTTGTATACGTCAATTTTTTTCTTATGGAACCCTACCCCCACACTTAAATCAAACATTGTCCTCAATGTTTCAAACCATTGCAAAAATTATAAGAGGAATACTTGAAAAAGACAAGGAAGTAAGAATTGGAATTGTTCACCTGATTGACGCATACGAGTAACGTTCAAAAATAGACTCCCCATATATTAACAATCTGAAAATTTGGGGATCCACCCACAAAACAATCTGCATATATAGCAAAAGCTTCACAAAAATATTAGCAAATGGTGGGAAAAGTGAAACTATCATCCACGAGAGTCACCCCCACACTTAGTCCTTTCTACACTCGGAAGTGTACACAAAACATAAGTGGAAGGCACTTCTATTGGTTCCTCTTGGCAAACCTGCATGGTGTTAGACTCAAACACATATGGTGGATACTTGGAAGCAAGAAATTCAGACAAAATTTTTGAAGCACACAATTCCAGCCCCAAATGAGGTATTTTCCTAAAAGATGGATTAGCAACTCTTTGAGAAACTACTACTAGTTTGGGAGGATCATCATTAGATAGAGATTCATATAAAGGGTTAGACAAACCTTGTGAAACCTCTTGTATTTCGGGATCCTTGGTACTGCTGGACACTTTCATTCTCACATCACAAGTATCATCATTCTCACTCGAACTCTGGTTAAGATATTCATTGGTTTCTTCTATAACCAAGTCCTCCTCATCGGAAAAGAAATCAGAATCTTCCATAAGCAAATTATCGTAATCCTTACGTTCTTCACAAGTTGACTTCTCATTCAAAGTATCGACTATCTCTGAATTTGGAGTAGATGCACAAAGAAGTCATAATCATCATCGCTCTCATACACAACATAAGTCTTACCATCAATAATTGTAGTGTTTCTAGACTCAACTTCTTCCCTTTGAAGAGGAGAATGATCATTAAAATCATGAGTTGAGCTAGTATCACCATCATTATCAATATTTTCCAATGGTTCATCATCCTCAGAATCTTCTTCTTAGGGCTCTTCTCCATTATCAACACGGCGGTTAACCTCCATATGTATGGCCCTAGAAATTGCTTGAAGAGTCTCTTCCGTTGCTCCCTCTTCTTCCAACCGCTCATATTGTCTAAAGAGTTTCTTTATGTTAACACGTTTTCCGCTACTACTCACAATAGGTTCTTTAGACCATGTCTCTTCCCATTGAATGGGTGAATAAGTACGATCCGGAACAGGTCTAAATACACTATCATATGTTTCACTAGGTACGAAACTCGGCACGTTGGGAGTTGAGTCAATCTGGTTCCATGTACGTTGCAAATCCATGAATTCATTAGGCATCTGCAAGAAACTAGATGGGAACGTATGAGAAGTATAACTATCCCCCATCCTTGTGATTGTCCACTTACATAACCACCAAAAGGTTGCGGCGATGTATGAGAATAATCACAAGGTCTCGTAGAATAGTCGTCATAGCCAAAAGATTGGTTTTGATTGTATCCCACATATGGTTGGAAGCTATTGTAAGAGTGAGATTGAAAATCAGAATTATTACCATAGTATGCTTGGTCTTGTGAACCATATATGTTGTTCCCAAAAGGATGCATCTTGAAAATTATGCACACAACTCGTTAAGAGACTTACCTCTTGTTCCCAATTGTGCACACGCAAACAAGTGATTGATGGTACTTGAAATAAGATTCTAAAAAGATAAATTAATAAAAGATAAAAAATAAAAACAATATACAAAAACAGAAAATCAAATAACTCAAACTACCGACTGCTCCCCGGCAGCGGTGCCAATTTTGACGAGGTGTCGAACTCGCAAAAATAAATTCCTTACTTCTCTTACACTAACTAGCAGTACAATGACAAGCAGGTTCGTTCCTAAGGGAGAGTTGAGTCTAAAGTTGTCAATTCAATTTCTGAATATTAATGCAAATATGAGTATGAGAATGATCAAGGACTCTTTCTCAGTCACGAAACATGAATCTTATCAATATAGCTATGTTTCTGCAAAGTACCCATTACTAATAACCCTAGAATATGTAGTACGCTCAAATACTCCGCAATCTCTTAATTCACCGGACACGGAAGCGCTCGACTACCGGATTCTACTTGCCAAGTTTCCTAGAAGTACGCTCTCTAGGTGTGACTTAAACAAATGCATTAAGTTCTATGAGATAGGCTATTCCTAGTGACAAACACATAAGCTCGATTCATCTACTAGTGTCATTCAATACACATGGATATTTAACAAAATCCCATCGTCAATAACCACATATTACTACTTGTACTCGGAACATCTAGACAATTACGGGTCGAAGAGTTCTCAACTAGCATTAGAATCATCTATAAACCAATTTAATTTGCAACTTAAACGATTCACAAATAACTTATAAGCATTATTAGCACGGTAGAGAATAAGCAATAACGAAAGAATTGCAAGAAAACAAAGCAGTTTAAATATCAATTTGAGTTCATATTCCGGACGTCAAAATGGTCCCTAATCGAGATGCTTAGCTACTGGAGTTCATGGTGAATAACAATAAAACAAATAGAAAACTCGGAATGTAAACCAACTAAGCAAACCAACAAGCAGCAGATGAAGTGAATGGTGTATGGACTGGTGGAGCTTGGCGACTGGTGATAATGAATATTGTTGTACGTGGACTGGAACTGGTGGTGCTGTGCTGCTGCTGTTGGGTTGGTGCTACGCTGCTACTGCAAACTGGTTTCAATGCAAGGGATTGATGCAATGGAATATGAACTGCAGGGGATAGATTATGGAGGTGCTGGTGGATGCGAAGTGAGGTGCAGGTGGTAATGGATGATGCTATATGCAGTCTGCGAACAGGTGATGAATGATGCTGTTGGTGGAGATGCAAAGATGCAAAACTGGATGCAGTGGTGGAATGGTGATGGAAGGGACTGGTGGTAGTTCAGCGAGCAAAAGCTCGCTGAAACTAGGTTGCGGCAGGCATGAAGGAGGGGTATATGATTATTCTTTCTGTAGCTTTTTCCAGGCTTTTATAGCTCTCAATTCCCTGTAAACTCGTGACCTAAACAGCTCCAACAAACAAAACTCTTCCCTGACTTGTCGGCACTGTTTCCATGTGTATCTCAACTTCTACAATAAGTCCTGGCCATTCCAACAATCATCGAACCCTGACCATGACAGACAGCACCAGATCCATGGCTAACTACGGCAAGAGATAGTGTAGTCGAACAACCGCAACTGGTGGCTTAATTGTAGCCTGAAATGGCTAAACCCCCATCCGATTGGCAGCAACAACTCATTCCTTTACTGATTTCTTGGCTTGTAATTCTGCCAGAACTCGACCCTAAAGCCCATACACTCGATCCATACTGAGCTGCAAACTTCCGTCGTTCCTTACTCTTCTTGATTCAACAAAACCCTTGTCAGTTCCCATTGGAAACTCCCTGAAATTCAGACACAACATCACATACTCCAACTATTTCTTATTGTATTCAAGCTCAAGAATACTGGCAGATTAACCCTTTGAACAGCTCATCATGTACAGCAGCAGCTCCATTTCTTCACTGTTCTTCTAAACCCATCTCTCAATCTCCCGGAAACAGACCACAGAAACATCGCAGACCCAAGAGTGAGCCAAGAGTGAGCTGCTGTTGTAACCTGGTTGCAAACAAGCCACTCAGGACTTTTCCCAAACATCTGGTGTGCGTTATTCTGTTGATACAGAATTGAGCTCGTTGTTGATTCTTAAAGCATTCCATCTCCTTCCCTGCACATGTGGATTCAAATCCGAGAACAACCCATACATTTTTTACACAATCAATATTCATAAACTTCACAATTAATCAATGGCAGTATTCACGGCTTCTCTGGCCTGTTTTGCAGCTTGAACTCTGTCAAAATCATCACAGATTCGAGCCCACTCTTCCTTGACTTAGCTTCTGCAATTCCTGTCTTAACCCTTCAGTAATCTCCTCCATTGATCAATGATGAGTCGATGGCATCAGCTTAAGCTTCTTCCCTGTAATTTTCGGTCACAACACAGACTCAAAGTTTGTGCCACCTGATCTTTCCTTGCTCTGTGTTTGTCTTAAGCTAAGTCCTATGGGCTAGATATCTAGCTGCTAGATTGGCCATCCACGTCAGCTTTGGCAACCTACTAACCCCTATGGCATGGCCAATCTAGCAAATGTTGGTTAGGAAAAGCGATCCGTGTGTTGTTAGTACTATAACGACATCCGACGCCGAACCAAACAATGGTTAGAAAATCGCTCGATAATTTACACCTTACGTACGTACACCTTATCCCATCACATCCATCACTTTGATCTAGTTGTATTTGGACATTGATTGAGTGTTAAAATGTATTTGGACATTGATTGACGGGTCAAAACTTTGAAATTTTACACCTTCTCTCTCTCCTATGGTGTTACCTGTTGTATTTGGACATTGATTGACGGGTCACTGTTGTATTTGGACATTGATTGAATGTATTTACTTGTACGTACGTGATGTTTACCAAGATTTAGAATGATGATTATTTCGTCATGACTATGGTGAACAGATGCCACGAAGCACACACTGAGTTTAATTCCCCACTCAACGCCGCTCCATTCGGCGTTATTCTCTGGAATATTCGTACAACGCCGAACCATCCAGCGTTTGCATCACTTTTTGAGCGCCACACCATTCAGCGTTTCAATCTCGCCGATAGTGAGACTGCGAGCAAATGCTAGGCAAGAGAAGTAGCCAGATTTAGTGTTAAATTTTTTCCCACACTTATTTCATGATTTGCAACACTTTTTGGCCAATCTAGCACTCCAATCTAGCCCATAGGACTTAGCCGCTAGCTCTAACGAGCCATTGAGACCTTGGCTCTGCCGGTGTTGAGAACTTGGTGAAGTGGCGTCTTCTCGGCTCAGTGAGGAGAAGTGGAGAACCTAGGCCTGAAATGTGTATAAACATTCGACCTGGTCTGTAGATTTGGTTATAAACGAGATTCATGTGACCCTTAGCAAGACCAGGTTGTTCTTCTTAGTAAACTGCAGCTAGAATTCAGTGACTGTCCTGAGTAGATGGAATCAGGTGCTCCAATAATTTTTGCTTTCGATACTTTAAAGGCCTGTGTCCTGCTGTGCTTTGAATCCGCCGATGCCTAAGCTTACCAAGCAATGAATTGAACCTCTGTGTGTGAGAATCCTAATTTTCAAACTCCAGAGAAAATTAAAATTTTCATTCGATCAAGATTTCAAATGCACATATGTATTGCTAAATGATAATGTTGCACAACTTGCACTATTTCCCAGATGAAAATATTAATCTCTGTATTCATAGTCAGGTTTAGGTTTTTTGATTTTCAAAAATGTTATTTATAATTTATTCACCTCAACTAAATTCTTTAAACATGTGAAAATTTTAATGTTCTCAACAAAACACGTGTTGAAAAAACTAGTTATCACAACTTGGCCACGTGATAATTAAAATTTTCACAATGGAGGATAATTGATGTTATCACCCTCATAGGATAATTGAATCTATCACAGTTACGCTACCAATACAAACCCTAGAAAAGAAAAGAAAAAAAAAAAAAAAAAAAACAAGAAATCATTAAAATCTTTGAGAAAATAAGAGATTGGGCTGGTGGAAACTTAATTAGTGGAGCCGTGAAATATTTATCGCGATTGGGAAGAAGAGAATCGGGAGATAATATTCTCGTAACCGTCCGGGAATTTTGGCAATAAATAAATGAACCAGTTAAATTGGAAAATGTGGTTTTGAATTAATTTGTTGCCAAAATAATAGGCAACAACAGAATTCACGACATGTGAAAATGCAAGGAAAAAAACGTTCATGTTTTAGATAAAGGTTTGTTTAGTGATGCTCAAAATTTAAAAACATAAATTTCATCTAAAACTACTCATCTTAACCGTAAATCTTATATTTTGGGCTAGACATATATGTTATCTTATTGACGGGTTTGTAGAAGAGAGAGAGTTCAAACTTGGGTTCCTCAAAAATTTCCACGTTTGAAAACCGTTTGCGTCAGACTAGCAACAACTTATATGGACTGATCCAGTGGCTTGGTATTGCCTTTGGCTTTGTCGGTGGTTGTGGTTGTTGGTAGTTTATCAATTTGTGTGAGAATCCTAATTTTCAAACTCCAAAGAAAATTAAAATTTTCATTCGATCAAGATTTCACGAATGCACATATGTATTTCTAAATGATATTGTTGCACAACTTGCACTATTTCCCAGATGAAAAATATTAATCTCTGTATTCATAGTCAGGTTTAGGTTCTTTGATTTTCAAAAATGTTATTTATAATTTATTTACCTCAACTAAATTCTTTAAACATGTGAAAAATTTAATTTTCTCAACAAAACACGTGTTGAAAAAACTAGTTATCACAACTTTGCCACGTGATAATTAAAATTTTCACAATGGAGGATAATTGATGTTATCACCCTCATAAGATAATTGAATCTATCACAGTTACGCTACCAATATAAACCCTAGAAAAGAAAAAAAAAAAAAAAACAAGAAATCATTAAAATCTTTGAGAAAAAAGAGAAAATAAGAGATTGGGTTGGTGGAAACTTAATTAGTGGAGCCGTGAAATATTTATCGCGATTGGGAAGAAGAGAATTGGGAGATAATATTCTCGTAACCGTCCGGGAATTTTGGCAATAAATAAATGGACCAGTTAAATTGGAAAATGTGGTTTTGAATTAATTTGTTGCCAAATAGGCAACAACAGAATTCACGACATGTGAAAATGTAAGGAAAAAAACGTTCATGTTTTAGATAAGTGATGCTCAAAATTTAAACATAAATTCCATCTAAAACTACTAATCTTAACCGTAAATCTTATATTTTGGGCTAGACATATATGTTATCTTATTGACGGGTTTGTAGAAGAGAGAGAGTTCAAACTTGGATTCCTCAAAAATTTCCACGTTTGAAAACCGTTTGTGTTGGACTAGCAACAACTTATATGGACTGATCCAGTGGCTTGGTATTGCCTTTGGCTTTGTCGGTGGTTGTGGTTGTTGGTACCGGGTGGCCTCTTATCTCAATCTCAGCCCTTTTATGTAGTGGCATACCATCACAAGATTCACAACCACTCGGTTTGTTGGAGCCTGGTTGTGGTTTTCGTCAGCCCACTCCCCACAATGTAGAAAAGAGTAGAGGCAAATTGGTATGGTTTAGCTAGGGGTGTCAGCGAATATGGTCATGCTCGGGTACTACTGTGATAGACACATTTTTGTGTCTGATTTGTCCTCAGTGTCTCTATTGTTAGTCTCGATTTTTGTACTAATTTTGGTGTTTTTATGTTTGTTTAGGTGTTATTGGAGAATTACACTTATGCGGAAAAAGTTGATCGAAAAGTGCTTTTTGGACCCCCGGAGGACAATTGCTATACGGACCCTCACTTTTGCTAAGGGGCACCCACGGCTATATATAGCCCATTTATCCATCACACCCATCTTCATCATTTCAAATTTTTCATTTTGGCGGGAAAGTTTGGTTCTTCCCTAGCAGATTAGGGTTCGAGAATTCAAGGTGTTTTAATGATACTCAATCGCTGAAACTTATTGGATGGACCTGTTTGGGCTTAACATGCATGATATGGTGACTGTTTTCGATCCAGTTGGGTTGGATAATCCAATGGGAGAAAAACAGAGTTGTGAGAAGTCACGAGATTCTCTGAGTTGTGTTTCTGCAAGTTGCGTGGATATATATGCCTTAGACGAGTTGGAATCAGTCTTATAAGAGTTTTCTGCGTGTTTGGAGTGTGTTAGCATCAATCAGGAGCATGGGAAGATAAATCAGGGAAGAAAATATTCCCGAGTTTATGGTTTGACAGCGAGAAGATTTGAGAGTTAGTACAAAGATATTCTTGGTTCCGTGACTATATAAAGGGTGTAATGGAATCATTGTGGAGGGACGGAGAGTTTGAGAGAGTTTAGAACATTACAGAGCCAAAAAAAATCGAGTTGCAGAAAACTGCCATTGCTGCTGCTGTGAAGAACACGAAGAACAAAAGACCACCAGAGGCAGTCGTTTTTTCTACAATGACAACGACACTTAGACGAGGGTCGCAGATCTACAGTAACAGCAGCAGTTCATCTTTATCGTTCTTTAACACAGTGTTTTGCAACAATTATAAATGTTGCAAACACCCGGTTTTCATTATTTTCTCTCCATTTCATCATTTGTACACTTCCTTTGAGCAATAAAAATGAATTTTGAGCGTGTTTCCAACATGATGAGCTAAACCCATCCTCTGGGGCGACGGAGGAAGCTATTTCGCCAATGAAAAGTGGTAATCTCTATTTTATTTAATTTATGCAATTATTATATGATTATTTGCCTTGATAAATAAATAGATAAAATGGTTTTGTTAAACAATTGTTATTTCAATTGATGGAGCATGCTAGCCTAGGGTTTTGATGTCCCATACTTTCGATCTACAATTGTTATTTCTAAAAATCAACTTTTGGAATATTAAGAATCAATTTGAATGAAGGATTTGCATAATTATAATTAGAGAATATTAATCACTTTGATATTGGTAATTAGTGGAATCCATAGCCCCAGTCTTCTCCATATTTTTCATATCACTTGTATTTAAGTTTGCTATAATTTTAATTTAAAATTAAGTCTAAAATCTGCTTTCACAAGTCTTGAACGAACTATTTACTACAACTCAATTGAAAATCACATCAATTTTTGGCGCCGCCGACTCGGACTTGTCTTTAGGCTAGAGTTTTTAGATTTTTTTTTTCTTTTTTAGGTTTTTATTTGTTTTTGTTCTTCTTTATGTTTTTGGGTTTTTGTCTTTTCGTTACGAATTTGGAATTTGGAGTGAAAGAAAATTTTTGCCAAAGCTTTTGGTGAATACTTAAAGACTTGGAGTAGAAGGCAAAGCGAAAGGAACGAAAGAAGAAGATTTTTTTTTTTTAAAAAAAAAGAGAGGAAAAAAAAAAGAGAGACATTTTTATTTTTTAGATATTATTTTTTTAGACTTTCCTTTTCTTTTGCAATATATTTTTGGACTTTGGACTTTGAACTTTGGGACATTATTTTTAAACCCTACGGAAGGGTAGTTTAAATATAAACTGTGTGCAGAGAAGGACGACGATTACGATATCGCTTCGGCCCCTTGGGTTCGTACATGACATAGGAGTCGTGGCTCGAGTCGACTACAACGGTTCATCCCCCGTCTGGAACGGGAGGTAAGTTTGTCGAAACACTCGCGAATCCCCTGTCAGCGAGTTACTGTATTCCTTCGTTTGCATATATGCTGAGGAATTGAAAACGGCTACTTTAATTTCCTAGTAAAGGGCAAGGACTGGCCATATAAGATAAGGGTTCGGATTTCATCACCGTTATCTTCTTGCCCCCCTTAGGAAAACGATACTTAACGCGAACCTAAGCTTTAAAATTTGGAATAGAACGAGACCGATAGGGTAACGAGCTTAATAGGAAAGTCGTTCGAAAAATATTGGTTACTCTTTTAAGCATACTTCGAAGTTCATGATGGTTTCTGTGAGTTGAATGCGTGACTGCGCCGCCTTGTAATGCGGTGAGGACTTGGGTATCAAAGCTTCACACAGCTTTCCTCGCCTCTATTTAACTTACTTTAACTCGGATTGATTCCAGATAGGTTTGCTCAGATTGTAACGAGTTCCTTTTCGAAAGATTAGAAGCTGGTCTAGAAACAATCTAAGTGGAGCCATCATGCTTTTTGTTTGCTAGAAATCATTAGGTTTGCTGTGGTGGAGTCAGCCTTGTTTGTGTTTGCATAGAACTTCCTTTCTTTTTAGGATTTTTCTTTTTATTTTGTTTTTTCTGGTGTATGCCCGAGGTTATTAGAGAGCGGGCTTGGAAAAGAGACAATCTAGGTCGATTGATTAGTGAAAAACCTATTAATTCTTCCTATGGAAGCGGGGAGCTCGAAGACTCTTCTTTTGAGAGCCCCGTTTTTGGAAACTTCAGTTTTGAGAATCTGTCTCTTCGTGAGGAAAGTACCCCTAGTACTTCAGTTGTGCCAGCGATGGCCACTTTGAAAGATTACATGTTCCCAACTAGGACCAAGCGAGCTTTGTGCATTAAATTGCCAGCCAATACGGCTAATTTCGAGATAAAACCTAGTATTCTTCAGATGATCCTTATATTCTTAGGAAAAGATGACGAGAACCCTTATTTTCATATTAGGGACTTTGAGGAAATTTGTGGGACAGTTAGAATAAAAGACCTTACTAATGAAGTTTTGAAACTTAAGATGTTCCCCTTTTTCTTGAAAGATAAAGCCAAGACTTGGCTAAACAACCTACCATCTGAATCCGTTGAAACATGGCAGGAACTTATTGCTGCTTTCTATATGAAATTCTACCCTAAGCATAAAACTGTAGCTGTTAGACAGAAAATTAGTTCCAGTGTGAAACAAGAGGGAGAGTCTCTTTATAGGTTTTTAGAGAGATTCAATGATCTCCCATCCCAGTGTCCTCACCATGGATTTGATAAGATGAAACTTGTAGAGATTATTTTTATGATGGTTTAGACTATTCGACCAAAGCCATGGTCGAGTCTATGTGCGCTGGTGAGTTCACTAATAAAAGTGCTGAGGATGCCTTTACCTTCTTAGGAGTTGTTGTTGAGAAATCCCAACTGTGGGAGTCTTGTGTTGAACCCCCTAAAAGACTCTTGGTTAATAGAATTAGCACCAATATGGTAGATACGAGTTTTGCGTCAGATGCTAAGTTTGCTTCTTTGTCTAGAAGGTTGGAAGCTTTGGAAATGGGTCAGTCTAAAAATAGGTCCCTTGGTGAACCTAATAGAACCTTTCAAGTCTCTAGTTGTGGAATAGAGCCCGATAACTCATTTTGGGAAGGTCAGGTTAGTGAAGAGCAAGCTCATGCTGTCTATAACAATGCTAGGTTTGAGAACCGTCAGAAGTTTGACCCATACTCAGAGACCTACAATCCTGGTTGGAGAAACCATCCTAATTTTTCTTGGTCTAAGGGCCAGAATCAAGGTCAGTCTAGTAATTCTCAGCCTCCCCCAGGTTTTGGTTATGCTAAGAACCCTTCAGGTCAACCCCAGTTTCAGAACCCTTCGGATAAAAAGATCACAAGTTTAGAAGAGACTCTCGCCTCGTTTATTAAAAGCTCTGAAAAGATCAACCAAATGGTTGCGCAAGGGATAGAAGAAAGTAAGAGTATAGGTTATGCTAACTCTCAGGCTATTTCCGAGTTGAAAACCCAGGTTAGTCAGATAAATGAGTCTTTGAGGGGAAAAGGTAAGTTTCCTAGTCAAACTCAGCCCAATCCTAGAGGAGTTCATCAAGTAGGTGAAGGACCATCCCATCATGTGAATGCTATTAAAACCTTTAGGAGTGGTAGAGTGATAGACAACAAGGTTGCCACGCCTGATAGTGAACATGTTGTAGTTCACCCTTCCGAACCAAAAATCGAGGAGACTGATAGAGTCTCTAAATAGACCAATGAGGGTCATATTGAGCCAGGCTTTGTTCCCAGAGCCTCGTTCCCCCAGCTGCTAGTTCCAACTAAGAGGGAGTCCAACTTTAATGATATATTGGAGGTTTTTAAGCAGGTAACTATCAACCTTCCATTATTAGATGCAATTAAGCAGATTCCCGCTTATGCCAAGTTTCTTAAGGATATGTGTACGCGAAAGCGGAAGCTTAGTGTCCAGAAGAAAGCCTTTCTAGATAGTCACGTGAGTTATATTATTCAGAATACCACTACTCCCAAGTATAAAGACCCAGGGTCCCCTACCATTTCTTGCACAATAGGTAAACACCGTGTTAAAAAAGTGTTGCTTGACTTAGGAGCCAGTGTGAACTTACTCCCATACCATGTGTACCTTAAGCTAAGACTTGGTGAGATGAAACCTACCCAGATGACACTCCAGTTAGATGATAGGTCCGTTAAAATTCCTCGGGGTGTGATCGAGGATGTTCTCATAGAGGTCGACAAGTTTATATATCCAGTGGATTTTGTTATCCTAGATACCCAACCTGTCCCTGACCCAGAGAACCAGATACCGATAATTTTAGGTCGCCCGTTTTTAGCTACATCCAATACGATCATTAACTGTCGAAATGGTATTATGAACTTGTCTTTTGCTAATATGACTATTGAGCTGAACATTTTTAATATTAGTAAGCTACCCTCTGAACTAGATGACTCGAACATAGAAGAGGTGAACATGATAGGAACATTAGTCGAGGAGTCATTACCAAACACTTTTTTAGAAGATCCATTAGAGAAATGCCTAGCTCACTTTGGGATTGATTTTGATGATGATAATGTGATTAATGAGGTAAATACTTTGTTAGATTCAACGCCTTTGTTAGACACTAGTAATGGATGGAAACCTAAGTTCGAACCACTACCAGTTTCCAAGTCTACCCTAGTTCCTTCGTTAGAAGAGCCTCCTAAGTTGGACCTAAAACCATTACCATATACCCTAAAGTATGTGTTTTTAGGTCCTTCTGAGACTTTACCTGTGATTGTTGCATCCGACTTGGATAGTGATCAGGAAAGTAGGCTAGTAACCGTCCTTCAAAACAACAAGGAAGCTTTAGGGTGGACCATAACAGTCATTAAGGGTATAAGTCCTACTATTTGTATGCATCAGATTTATTTAGAGGAAGATACCAAACCTTCCAGGGAGATGCAACGTCGACTAAACCCCAATATGAAAGAAGTAGTTCGAACCGAGATCCTTAAGTTGTTAGATGCAGGCATTATCTACCCTTTTTCAGACAGCAAGTGGGTCAGCCCCGTTCAGGTTGTTCCCAAGAAATCCGGTATTATTGTAGTCCAAAATGATAATAATGAGTTAATCCCAACACGAGTGACCACGGGTTGGCGTGTTTGTATTGACTATAGGAAATTGAACAAGGTCACTAGGAAGGACCACTTTCCCCTTCCCTTCATCGACCAGATGCTAGAGAGATTAGCTGGACATAGTCATTACTGTTTTTTAAATGGCTGCTCTGGCTATAATCAAATTGTTATTTCCCCAGAAGACCAGGATAAAACCACTTTTACCTGTCCCTTTGGTACCTTTGCGTATAGACGCATGCCTTTCGGGCTATGTAATGCCCCTGCGACTTTTCAGCGTTGCATGATGAGCATATTTTCTGATATGGTAGAATGGTTCTTAGAGGTCTTTATGGATAATTTTTCAGTGTTTGGTTCATCTTTCGATAAGTGCTTGCATCATTTGTCATTAGTGTTGACTAGGTGTAAGGAAAAGAATCTAGTGCTTAATTGGGAGAAATGTCATTTCATGGTTCGATCAGGAATTGTTTTAGGGCATATCGTATCTTCTAAGGGTATAGAGGTAGATAAAGCCAAAGTTGACCTTATCAATACTTTACAGGTCCCAAAAACCGTAAGAGATATTAGGTCATTCTTAGGGCATGCAGGTTTTTATCGTCGATTCATTAAGGATTTTAGCTTGATTTCTAGACCTCTTTGCAATTTGCTTGCAAAAGATGTTAAGTTTGTCTTTGATAATTCTTGTTTATAGGCTTTTGAGAAGCTTAAGACTTTACTTACTACCGCCCCCATAGTCCAGGCACCCAACTGGAACCTACCCTTTGAGATCATGTGCGATGCTTCAGACTATGCTATTGGTGTTGTGCTAGGTCAGCGAGAAACAAATTACTTCATGTGATTTACTATGCTAGCAAAACTCTGAATGATGCCCAGTTGAACTATACCACTAAGGAGAAGGAACTGTTATCCATTGTGTTTGCCTTAGATAAGTTTAGACCCTATATCTTAGGTTCTAAGGTCATAATCTTCACCGATCATGCTGCTTTGAAGTATCTTCTTTCCAAGAAGGATACTAAACCTAGATTGATTAGATGGATCCTCTTGTTACATGAATTTTCCTTAGACATTAGAGACAAAAAAGGTGCAGAAAATGTAGTAGCAGACCACTTGTCTAGGCTTGTTGTGGATACCCCTGATGATTCTCCTCCTGTTAGGGATAGTTTTCCTGATGAACAACTGTTCTTTGTTACCCAATTACCTTGGTATGCGAATATAGTGAACTATCTTGTTACTGGTCGAATGCCCCAACATTGGGGTAAACAAGATCGTTCTAGGTTTTTATCCGAGGTAAAGCACTTCTTTTGGGATGATCCTTATTTGTTTAAGTATTGTCCAGACCAGATTATTAGGAGATGTATACCTGAGAGTGACCAGTCCAGTATTATTTCCTTTTGTCATGATCATGCTTGTGGGGGTCACTTTAGTGCTAAGAAGACTGCTTCTAAGATATTGCAGTGTGGATTCTATTGGCCTTCGTTGTTTAAAGACTCCCACAGTTACTGTGTTACTTGTGAACATTGCCAGAAATTAGGAACCATTTCCCGTAGGAACATGATGCCCTTGAACCCTATTTTAATTGTTGAGGTCTTTGATGTGTGGGGTATTGACTTTATGGGTCCGTTTCCTAATTCTTTTGGTAACTTATACATCCTTGTCGTTGTAGACTATGTCTCTAAGTTGATTGAGGCGGTTGCGTGTAAAACCAATGACGATAGGGTTGTGATTGAGTTCTTGAAAAATAATATACTTACACGTTTTGGTACACCGCGAGCTATAATTAGTGATGGAGGGTCGCACTTTTGTAATGGACCTTTTAGGCTTCTGATGAAGAAATATGGTATTACACATAAGGTAGCTACCCCGTATCATCCGCAGACTAGTGGTCAGGTAGAGGTTTCTAATAGGGAGATAAAAAGTATATTAGAGAAAACAGTTAATCTTAATCGGAAAGACTGGTCGTCTAGGCTTACTGATGCCTTATGGGCTTATCGTACTGCGTTTAAGACCCATATTGGAATGTCGCCTTATCGGCTTGTGTATGGAAAGGCATGTCGTTTACCTGTTGAGTTATAACATAGAGCTTATTGAGCTGTTAAGCAACTAAATTTTTCACTTGACAAGGCAGGAGCTCATAGGAAACTCCAGCTCAATGAGTTGGAAGAGATTCGTATAGATGCTTACGATAGTGCTAAGGAGTATAAGAACAAAATGAAACTTGTGCATGATAGAAATATTTTAAGGAAGTCATTTTCTCCAGGTCAAAAAGTTCTTCTGTATGATACCCGCTTGCATCTTTTCCCTGGGAAGTTACGTTCTCGGTGGACGGGTCCTTTTATTGTTCGCACTGTCTTTCCTCATGGAGATGTTGAGATCGAGACACCGGATGGTAGTAGTTCTTCAAAGGTTAACGGTCAGAGGTTGAAACCCTTTTTAGATCCCTTTCTTACAGGTGATGTTGAGGAGGTCCCTCTGGAGGACCCTGTTTACCCTTGATTGACCATCGAGGCGATTGTATGTTTTATATTAGTTTTTGATTTCTCTCTACACCCGGTACTATCTTTCCGACTTCTCTCTTTACTGATTCCTCATGTTACTTTACTTTTTGGTATTGCTCTTTCATTAGAAACATTGAGGACAATGTTAGATTTAAGTTTGGGGGTGGGGAAGAAACTTTTTGTTAGCTTTTAGTTGCAATAAATAAACTCCAGAGCCTAGAAATTTATGTTTATTAAGGTCGGCACTAACCAATCTAAGTGGATGAAAAATTTTGGTTGTAGGAGTTGAGGAACCAATCTGATTAGATGGAAACATCTAGAACAGTCTATTCATAAAAGCACAGAGCTCAGGTGTTAGAAAAGAAAACATGGTAGTTTCGCCATATCCTCGTGATAGAAGCATCGAAAGAATCCTGATCACTTCTTTTTCTTTTTACCATTGCTAGGGTGAAATAGAGTGACTGAGATACAAAAAAAAAAAAAAAAAAAAAAAAGACCAGACCACTAGACCAACCGGAATAAATACAATAAAGTCGACCACTGGTACCCTTGTATATGCCAGTTGAGTTGACCTAGAGTTAGGATTATCGACCACTAGTTCCATTATATATGCCAGTGTGTTGATATTAGTCCAGACCAGTATCTCAGTCCATTAGGATAGGTTCACCTTAGTCAACATCATCCACGTTTTTCTCTACATCCATCTTCCTAATCTATCCATGTGATTGGTTGACTCCGGTTTATGATGTCCAAAACTATCCGAGTAGAGCTCTGTCACTTTATATCAATTTTAGTATGCTTGAGTGCAAACTCGTGTACAACAATTAGAATTTCGCATCAGGGTACTTCCTCCTGTAGTCAATAAGTATGCCAACCAAGGAGATTCTTTAGTGCCTTCCAAGGTTCTGCGTAGATAGCTAGGGTCTGGAGTAAAGGTTTTGTGGGTACACCTCTGGTAAACCCTCCGGAGATAACACTCCGCCACTAGGGCCACCTAGCGGTTTAACGGCTTGTTGCACGTGCTAAGTGTAGTCTTTTTATTTTCTAGATTAGATTTGCTCGGGACTAGCAAATAATAAGTTTGGGGGTATTTGATAGACACATTTTTGTGTCTGATTTGTCCTCAGTGTCTCTATTGTTAGTCTCGATTTTTGTACTAATTTTGGTGTTTTTATGTTTGTTTAGGTGTTATTGGAGAATTACACTTATGCGGAAAAAGTTGCTCGAAAAGTGCTTTTTGGACCCCCCAGGACAATTGCTATACGGACCCTCACTTTTGCTAAGGGGCACCCACGGCTATATATAGCCCATTTATCCATCGCACCCATCTTCATCATTTCAAATTTTTCATTTTGGCGGGAAAGTTTGGTTCTTCCCTGGCAGATTAGGGTTCGAGAATTCAAGGTGTTTTAATGATACTCAATCGCTGAAACTTATTGGATGGACCTGTTTGGGCTTAACATGCATGATATGGTGATCGTTTTCGATCCGTTTTGGGCTGGATAATCCAATGGGAGAAAAAGTCCATCAGTTGTGAGAAGTCACGAGATTCTCGAGTTGTGTTTCTGCAAGTTGCGTGGATATATATGCCTTAGACGAGTTGGAATCAGTCTTATAAGAGTTTTCTGCGTGTTTGGAGTGTGTTGGCATCAATCAGGAGCATGGGAAGATAAATCAGGGAAGAAAATATTCCCGAGTTTATGGTTTGACAGCGAGAATATTTGAGAGTTAGTACAAAGATATTCTTGGTTCCGTGACTATATAAAGGGTGTAATGGAATCATTGTGGAGGGACGGAGAGTTTGGGAGAGTTTAGAACATTACAGAGCCAAAAAAATCGAGTTGCAGAAAACTGCCATTGCTGCTGCTGTGAAGAACACGAAGAACAAAAGACCACCAGAGGCAGTCGTTTTTTCTACAGTGACAACGACACTTAGACGAGGGTCGCAGAGCTACAGTAACATCAGCAGTTCATCTTTATCGTTCTTTGTAACAGTGTTTTGCAACAATTATAAATGTTGCAAACACCCGGTTTTCATTATTTTCTCTCCATTTCATCATTTGTACACTTCCTTTGAGCAATAAAAATGAATTTTGAGCGTGTTTCCAACATGATGAGCTAAACCCATCCTCTGGGGCGACGGAGGAAGCTATTTCGCCAATGAAAAGTGGTAATCTCTATTTTATTTAATTTATGCAATTATTATATGATTATTTGCCTTGATAAATAAATAGATAAAATGGTTTTGTTAAACAATTGTTATTTCAATTGATGGAGCATGCTAGCCTAGGGTTTTGATGTCCCATACTTTCGATCTACAATTGTTATTTCTAAAAATCAACTTTTGGAATATTAAGAATCAATTTGAATGAAGGATTTGCATAATTATAATTAGAGAATATTAATCACTTTGATATTGGTAATTAGTGGAATCCATAGCCCCAGTCTTCTCCATATTTTTCATATCACTTGTATTTAAGTTTGCTATAATTTTAATTTAAAATTAAGTATAAAATATGCTTTCACAAGTCTTGAACGAACTATTTACTACAACTCAATTGAAAATCACATCATACTGTAATTGGAACCGTCTATTAAAATTGGTTCTGAATTTTCATAGTTTCTAATCTAGATCTTAAATCAGTGGAATGAAAATTGGATGTGGTAGAAAAAACTGGCTACCAACTGCATTGGAATACCCATTGGATATTTCACAAAATATACATAAATTTCTTCGTAAATTCTTTATCTCTTTTACTTAAGTTTGAATCTAATTTATTTTCACTAGTCTTTCACCTTCCAGTACCGGAAGAGATAATAAAAGGAGGAAGGCTGTCACTAGAATAGACCACACAAAGAGGGGTAATCTGGTAATCCAGGTCCACTAACAAGGCTAATAAAGGACCATCCATATTAAGTAACTAGCCCAAACTCTTTTTTCCAGATGATAACTAGTTATTAGCCCAGCTAACGAAGTTTCAATCATTGGGTTTAGACATTACTTCGGTGATCTTTAATCTTTCAAAACGGAAGCAACATACCTCTAAAGTCTGAACGATTGTCGACCACCAGATTCGCTGGTCTACTATATTCACCCCAGCCCACAAGCACAAACGATACGCTTGCCAATCCATGTAAAAAGAATCAAACTCTTCATTCAATAAAAAAAAATATGTTTTCGTATGCATATGATATTGCATTTCTCTAAGACCAAAAAAACTTCCTTACCCAGCAAGGATCATTCCCGTCACCAACTCGAATTAAAAATCCAGAATAAAATGCAAGCTCTATGCACCTGCCGTTTAAACCTCTTCAACATTCAAAAATCGCCATATAACACCATCGTAGCCAATCGTAATAAAAGTTCACAACTTTTTTTAGCTTAACTAATCAAATGTTCTCGCGTATCTTCTATTTAGTGCAAAATAAACTTTTAAACTGTTGATAAACATTGAGATCTGCAAAACACACTTTCATTGCATGATTTCTTAAATTTACAAAGATAAGACGTTCTCGCATATACAATATCTAGGAAACAATGTATTTATTATTCCATCCAATCTGGAACCTAAGAAGCAACCTGAATCATAAATTCACATGATAAATTTCAGTTCACATAGCTTCTGCAACACTAAAAGCCAACATTATTTCAAGAAACTTTCCTTCATTTCTTCTTCTTCTGAATCTATCTTTGTACTCACATAATTAATGAAGTAATGGAGTCAGTAGAGATTGTTAAACTCAGTAAATTTCATGCTCTGAGGTGGTTGTATTACGCTATTCACAAAGAGACTCAAGCCTAATCCGAGGCGAAACCATAACGAACTTTTTCTTTTTTCTTTCTTGTTCTCTCCGCACTCTCTCAACAAGGAGAAATAGTTAACCAAAGTTGATCTTTAACTCGGTAAATATGATAGTAAGCCTTCACATACATTTGTTAGTGAAGTTTTTGTGGACGTCGTTGTTCTTTAATCTTCAAGGTCGATATGTGATTTCTAATACTCAAACTACCATATTTTATTCCAAGTCCAACACTGACTCTAGTAGACTATAAATCAAGATGTAGTTTTGATCATCGAAATTTGACATACTTAGTAAATTTACCTGGGAGAGGTTTTTTAAAGGTTTTGTCCCCTCCTAAAATTCCACACCGACACTCCCCACAAATATATAGTGTTTAAGCACAAGTTCAAATTGAACTCTTTCCCATTTATGTCATTCTCAAAGAGAACGACAAAAGCAACCATTCTCTATATAAGAGAAGGATTTTCTTGGACATTAACAAATTTTACAAGTAAAGTTATGTCCAATATTTTTCTCACTTCTCTCCAGTTGCGAACAAAAAAACTTCACAATAATGATTTTATGTTTTAGAAGAATCCAGAAACATTATTATTTATGAGAAAAATCAAAAATACATCACTAAAAGTTTGCTCCTCCTAGTTTGAAAGCAAAGAGTAAAGAGTGTATTTTGTTTTATATAATTCATAAGATTTCATTCTGATATAGCCAGTTATGAAAATATAAATTAAAGGCCGATGTCACTATACATTATAGTGGTAAAGCCACTAGGTGATGATACTAATGACCTGAGTTTGAAACTTTGTGGCACCAAATTTTTTACTGATCAAAAAAATATACTCCCTCTGTTTCAAAAAGACTGTCCTCTATTCCATTTTTGTCAGTTTCAAAATTGTGTCCATCTTCTATTCATAATCATATGTTTCCAATGAACTCTCTAATATACCCTTAAATTTTTTATATTAACAAATTCATTTTTAACGGGACCCGGTCTAAAATATTAAAGAAATTTGTATAATTAAGGAAACATATATATCTTTCATTCCTTTTAAGAGAATTTATATATTTAGATCCAAAAACTAAATTCCTTATAAAATTTAGACTCCATAAATTCAATATATATTAATTTTCCTTTTATTTTTTGTATTTATAATCTTCATAACAATATTAGGTAGTTTATTTACTAGCATTTTTATTAAAGTAAAATAGGTAAGTAACTAAGGGTAGTCAAGTAAAATACAACGGCCTCCTTAATATTTTGACAAAGTCAAAGTGGACAGTCTTTTTGAAACGGAGGGAGTATATGTTCAAAGTGAACTAAGAATCATCTTACGAATCCCTACAATATGTTCAAAGTGTAATCATGAAGATTAAATATTGAAATTTTGTTCTCAAAAGTTTACTCATCTTTTATTCAATTACGAACACAAAGACTAAATAGCGTAACTTATAAGAGAAATTCATGGGAATATGTCCTAATCATACATCTATGATAAAACAAAGAACCATTTTATGAAAAATAAGCAATAATATACAAATAATTATCAATAAAGATCAAGTATAACAAGCATCATCATCATATAAAATTTAACTAAATGCATAATTGAGCATCTGGTCTCAACAAGTCATCACCATAACTTAACCAAAATAGTAGTAGTCCATGATTTACTAATTTTCTACGAGACACCAAATATATCATAGGGGGATTCTCATTGGGGTATTGGCCTGGCGGTTTACATCAACATGCGGTGTGGAAACACATCCATGACTAGAAAGTAATAAGTAGTGAGGAAGTAGTGGTCATACGTCTTTCCGACATAGCGGACACGAATTTACCACAATCTCCACTATCATGACTTCTCCATATTTTCACGACTTCTACAACTTATGAGAAATCAGTGTGTTCACAACAAGACTATAAATAAATGGCTTCATCTGTTCATAAGGATATCTCAGAAATAATTAGATTAACACTCAAGAATCTATCCTTCATCATAGTTCAACAATCACACACTACAAACTTTATCATACAATGAATTTCTCAACCTTTTCTACTTCCCTCCCCTAGGATCAACTCATCGTTTCCACCATTATGTCCGAAGCAAGATGTGAACGGCCCGTTTTGTACAAATTTAATTTCACAAACCTAAAGAAGTACTTTTACATTATTATTATTTTAGACCAAAAACAATTGGGGACCACATCATGAGATCAACCTCTTGGTTAGAAATCCAATTTTTCAATTGTTCAGGATGGTAGATCTTAGGTCAGGATCAGTAATTACTCATGATCCCAATAATGGTAATACTAGCAGTGATGGTCTTGAAGTTAATACTACTACCACTCCTGGTGCCACCAACCTTCCTTCTCCTGGTAGCACCTCTGAAGGTACCAGAAACACCCAATCTCCACCCAAAATGCTGATCTAATGCATAGATAAGAAGTTCTGGCCAAGATACAAGCAGATATGACTACTGCTCAAAAGGAGGTACTTACTTATCTCAAGATTCTGACAAAAAAAATTCCCCTAGAGCACCGCCATCTTCAGACGAAACAAGCCATAAATGTTTTCATTTCAGTTATTGTTGATGGTAGTTAAAGAACTCAATGATATGATGAAGTTCCCGTTGTCGCAGATTGTCCACCCAACAAGTGGGCAACAACCAAATTTCAACTCATAAAGATTTGGAAAGGCTCATACAAAACTGTGATAAGGATGACATGTCTTCACTTCATCAACACCAGCCTCCCTATCTGCTTGAAGGCCAGAGAAACATGTCTTCTCATTATATGATGGGATCAGAAATGCTCGGAAACATGTCTCCTGTTCTTGGAGTCATTAGGAAAACACAAATACAATCATGAGCTACGTCTCAAGAAATTCACAAAGTCTCTCTCTGGAAGAACATACATCTGGTACAACAACATTGCTCTTAATAACATCTCTAGTTGGTGTGAAATGGTTATCTGTTTTTACAAAAAGTACTTCTTCGTCTTCGAACAAATCACTTTGTTTGATTTAGGGGTATGTTTCTAAGGAACAATGAGAACCCTAACGATTACGTGAAGTGGTATAATATCCAAGCTGTTGACTGTCATCATACGAACATAACAGAGATAAAATTGGTAGATCTATGCATCAATAGTACGATTCTTGCGTATCGTACTTGTTAGAACACTGCTCGGTCTAACTCGCAAGCGTTGCTATCTCAAGCTTGTTGTCAAGTTTAGTTGCCAAAACTATAAGTCTTGATTTCTAGTCTACTTATAGCTAAGTATTGGATTAGGATAGAAAGTGTAGTTCAGAATTAGACTTCACGGCATTCATCGATTAAAGACGAAAAACTACAAAGGGGAGCTTGTGGAACTTTATCAGCAAGAGGTATGTGGAGACTCGAACTCATCTATCACTCAAAATTCTATATATCTCATATTTGAGACAAAAGTCGTATAACTATATAGCCTTTGATTATACACATTTGATATTTTGAGCTGAGTTTAACTCGCTTTCATATTTCACGAAATATGTGTTGTAAGCTTTCGCTTTAACCAAGTTCATCTTATATTCTTGAAGAAAGTCAAAAGATGATCATGTGAAAATCGCCTGATAACATCTTACATGATTTGTGTGAGATAGTCATTTGATGTAGACTCGGAATGTTTCGTATTGATCATTCGATCACTTGAAAATTGATTTGAAGCTAATAGTTTGCGAGAGACAGCTATTGTCGTCTTCTAAGAATGTTTCAATGATTGAAATGAGATTTTAGAACACTTAACCATAACTGGATTATGAGCACAGTATGCGTACTTGCATATGTGTTGATCCAAGACCGGAATGTAGTATGCATACTTGTATGCGTACTGGCGAGGTCAGGTAAAGTCCGGAAGCTAAAGTATGCGTCCCAGTACGCGTACTGGCGAATTCACTTGAAGTCCGGGTACTATAGTATGTGTACCAGTACGCGTACTGGATTCAACTGAAACTTGGAAGTGTACGACAGTATGCGTACATGTTTGCATACTGGCCAGCACAATCCAAGTCCGGCTACTTAGGTATGCGTACCCATTTGCATACTTGAGTTATGTTCTAAAATCGGTTTGTTCATGAACTAATACATTTATATAATAAGGAATGCAATCTTTTGCAAACCGTGGCTATAATGTTCATGAATTGATTCGAGTGAATCAAAATCGATTTTGCTTCAATTGTCTCTTGTATACTTCTATGAGAATATAAACAATTGAACAACTCTAGAACTAGTTTCATTTAAGTCATTTGAACTAGTTATGGTTAAGATGAATATGGTTGATATGAAAGTGTTCATATGGCTAACTTCGGTTAACTATTGTTGAGCCAACAAAGGTGTACACGTTTAGGTACGGTTACTCATATCTAAATGAAGTCACTTTCATTTGTGTTTAACAAGCTAAGTTCTATCTAACAGTTGAAAGATATTAGCTTGAGTCTAAATCAGGGTTTCATCTAACGGTGAATATTGAACGCTTTGTTACCAAGGTAACATTGATTGCAAACCCTAATTTGAAGATTATATAAAGGAGAACTCTAGCAACTGGGAAACCTAATCCCCACACCTCATGTGTGATACTAGTTGCAACTAGAGTCGATTCTCCTTTAACCTTAGTTTTTTATAAAACCCCGTAGGTTAATGACTTGAAGACTTCATTGGGATTGTAAAGCAAGAGCCAACTATTTTCTCTGTAGTTGCGTGTTCTGATCTTGCTGTTTTCTATCGTGATTGAGTACTATCTTCTCTAAGATTTGCTCGAGATTTAATCTCTGATAGGCAAGATAAAAAGTAGGCACAAACATCTTCGTCTCATCTTTTGTGATTCCACAATATCTTGTTTCGCTACCATACGATTAAGATTATTGTGAGGTGATTGATATTTCTAGGTTGTTCTTCGAGAATATAAGTCCGGTATATCAATTGGTTCCTGTTCACCTTGATTTATCAAAAGACGACATAAAACTCATAGGTATATCCGTGGGAGATAGATTTATCTATTCAATAGACTTTTCTGTGTGAGACAGATTGGTTTATCAAGTCTTCGACTTTGGGTCGTAGCAATTCTTAATTGTGGGTGAGATCAAATAAGGGAATCAAGTGCGCAGAATCCGGCGTGGTTCTAGAGGCGTAAGGAACGCGATTGTACCTTGATCAGTGTGAGATTGGTTAGGGCTCAACTACATTCCAGTCCGAAGTTAACATGGAGTAGGCTAGTGTCTGTAGCGGCTTAATACAGTGTGGTGTTTATATCTCGACTAGGTTCAGGTTTTTTTCTGCATTTGCGATTTCCTCGTTAATAAAACTTTTGTTGTCTGTATTATTTCTTTCCCGCATTATATTTTTTTATATAATTGAAATATCACAGGTTGTGCGTAAGTTCAATCAATTGTGAATACAACCTTTGGATTAAATTGATTGACACTTGGATATTGGTTTTTGATACCGTCCAAGTTGTTTCTTATAATAATCAGGGTCACAAATTTCTATTTGTTTGATTTGCTGATTACATTAAGAAACATAGATAAAACTCTTTGATATACTTTTCTTAAGATTGAGCCTGACTGTCTAGTTGATTCTCTTGAAAGTATATTGGAGTTAGTCTATACAGATTACTAAGCGAAATATTGGGTGTGGTTGTTAGACCCCCCGCTTTTTCAATTGGTATCAGAGCAGGCAAACACGTTTAAGACCTCATAAATCTGTGTTCGTAGCGATCTATTTCTATGGACAATAGTATTATCTCTGACAACGGAACAACAGTTCAGAAACTCTCTGATTTGGTTCAAAGTTTTGGATCTCCTGAGAAATCTCTCACATCTTCTCCATGGATTGAAACTGATTTCAATTGGGAAAAATGCCTAGATGAACAGTTGGAAAGTGATTCAGTAGAGGGACAAGATACTGATGAGGAAGTCTCACAATATATCAAGCTTTTCTACCATCTCATAAATATAAAGGGGTCAACAACTTGCTTGGATGAATATCTGAAACCTCTCTGTCTAGAAAACAGGAAATTGAGAAAACTCTTTAAGGGATATGATTATGGTTACAAACTCTTACAATCTCCTTTTAAAGATCGTGAAGAAGATGTGCGTTCAAAAAATTATGAATGTGATAATCTTCATCGAAATCTCTTTGCGTTGAAAGAAAGACTTGCAGAAACTGAAGCAAGATATGACTCTCAACAAAAATGTTTTAACGACATAGAAATCAGCTTTCTTGCCAGAGAAAAACAGTTGGAGGCTAATCTGGCTGCTGCTCTTGATAAGGTCAAATCACTGGAAGAGAATCTGAAAAGATTCAATGCTAGTTCTACAAAATTATCCACTATGCTGGGAGCATGTAAAGAACATCGTGATACACGTGGTCTGGGCTATAAAGGAAAAGACGCTCCAAGTACTGGTAAGATCAATTTTATTTGTGCTAATGGCAAACTCCCACGTGAAAATATCACTGATGTCAAAAGTGAAAAACTACCTTCAGCAGCAAATGTCCCTAAGGACAATTGTGAAACTTCAATAACAACTCATATGAGAACAGTAAAAAACATTCCTATAACTGTTATTATTGTGACAAAAAGGGTCATCTTGAACGAAAATGTCATTTTCGACTACGGAATGAAAAACTTCATAACATTATTGTATGGATGTCTAAGGAAGTAATCAAACCTGCTTCTCATTATGATGGTGTTAAAGGTATTATCTGCAATCAAGAGAAGTGTTGTGGCGGGTCAATTCTTGGTTGTAAATATGACACAAATTATGTTTACAATTGTAAAGGGAAAAATGTCATATGGACATCTGACTCTTTAGATTGCTCTGTGAAGAGAAAAAGTCATCGAAGGAAGAAGAAAAGTTCAAAATCCTTGCCTCTCACTGAAGAAAGTCTTGAATCAAAAGTGTAGGTTCCCGAATACATTCACATCAATAATCGTGTCTCGGAGCTCAAGACCAGTATAAATAGACTGAAACGCAGTATTAAGAAGGCGAAAATAACTGTTGCATCGAGTAATACTTTTTATTATCCTATTAATAACAGCCAAGAAAGAAAAAGGGAAAATGTCAATACCCTTGATGAGCTATTGGCTTGTCAAACTACAACTTGACTGCTTACTAATGAGCATCCTCTTTGAGACCGTGTGAGGATGCTCATAATTCCCAAAAAGCTTTTCTTCTTGACAAAGTGGTCTATGTTGTATCTTCTTTTCGTTTTTTTTTAATAATAAATAAATAAATAGTAATAAAGTTGATCATTTTACTGTTGAGCTCTGCTCCAGTTAATTATTACATTTGTAATATACTTGATCAGTAACTCTTGAGAAAGTTCTCTTTGTTGTCCACTTTGAAAAATCTCGTTTTTCTTCCTTATGACAGTTGATGTGTTGTCTTTCAAGATCTTCTGTCAATGTGTTTAGAATTTGGCTTTGATCTTTTATCAAAACTACTTCTAAATTAGGCTTCATGGTCCTCTCGGTTTTGAACCTAGTTTATAACTGTTGATGGTGGTTTTTCGAATAGGGCTAAAATTGTAAAACCCTGTATTTAATGCGATGACGCCCTGCAAGGGGATAAAGCCATTTAAGAATTGATGAGTGCAAAAAACCTCTTCACTCATTGAGCAATTAAATATGTATGGAATTCATTCAGAATGGTGCAACAATCCCGAATATTCTATGAATTTTCCTAGTAGCATTATCCATTTAATGCATTGTGCGCCTTGTATTTTCCTACGCTATGTTCCGCAAGAGAACCCTTAATGTTGGCATGACATGACGATTAATGTTCACTCTCAGCAAAGTAGCATGAATCTCCCGAAGTTTCAGTATTGAAGTCTGCATGAAAGTACTCACACTGGCTGCATTGTTCTATGACAAAGAGATATTCGTATCGATGCGCTTTTAGAAGCTAGCTCGATCGAACTCATTTAAATTCCGCAAAGGAAAATCCAGACTGTCTATATCAGTCTCAAAAAATGATCACGGCCACACAATTTGGCCGCATGATCCAACAAGTGTAGTCTACTTCTAACAGAGCTAGGAAATCACCGTGGTGACCACCAGCGGGCCCACTAGTACCCTAGTCGATCGAGTCCCACTATGTGAATTCCTAAGCACTACGAACGTCAACCCTTATGGGTGTTCGCGCTCTTAAGAAACTAGCTCAAATGAGTAAATCATGACCGTCCAACTTAGCCAGCATAGTTGGACGGCTAAGATCTTCCCTGGAATGATCAAAGAGGCGCCTACATACACATTGGCGGCCCGACTTTCCCCCTGCTCAATCGATCTTCCCACGACAAGTTCATAGAGCAGCAAATCGTTTGCCCAAATTAAGGCAAACGCGCTTGTTTCCAAAACCATAATTAGGGTGCGGCGGTAAGAAACTGTCGCAAATCGATTGTGACCACTCGTTTTCGCCAGCCAAATTGAGTGGCTTAGATATGATTTTAGATGACCCAGGAGATATCAACACACTCACTGGAAGCTCTTCTTCACATATGGCCAATCGGCCTACTCGAATCAGCGCACGACGCTTGGATTCGATCAGTTAAAACAGGGTGGCTGCGCGGCCACCAAACCCTAAATCAGCGACAGCTGATCGCTGTCTCAAAGCCATCTCGTCCGTCCGTCTTCGCCGACTTGGCCGGATGGATTAGATTGAGTATTAAGTGATCTATAGGGCGTGGAAATGATCACCGGCCACCCCCCCTTCCGCAAGGAATAATCGGCCAAGTTATGCCTTGCCCGTGCGGCTCCGGACGGTCGCCCAAAAACGGACCCTCGCGTTGCTTCAACAACAGCCATTAACTGCCGCAAATCGTCTCGACCACTCAACTTAGCCAGACGATTTGAGCGATCCAGATCTAATTTAGATCGACCGGTAGGATTTTAGAATGGCTACCATCTTCCACTCGCCTACAGGGAGCGATCGACTAAGCAATAGCTCATCCCTGGAGCTACCAAACGATCGCCCAAACATGTCCGGTCACGCTTTTCTTTTAAAACGATCGACTCGCGACTAACTTAGACGAGCTTTAAAACAACGATGCTTCATCGACTATTTTGAGCTGCTTAAAAGCGATGCTTTACGTGCATCGAGTACATACGATATCTTATATCGGCTTCACAGACAACTTAGTTGTTTAACCTAATAGCGTCACTTGCTATTCTTTGCAGCAAGTCCCACGACTTGACCCACTTACTCGAGACATCAAACGTGTCACAAACTGGGGGATGCTCACTAGGGTATTGCTCTGGCGGTTTACAGCGTGCGGCGTGAAATGCGCACATTACGAGAAAGTGTTAGGAAAAGACGGACGGACAGCAGTAATGAGAGTAGTGGGTGAAAGAGTGACCGATTTTCCCTCATAGTGGAAACGTGACGATCACCACCACCTACACAACCCCACTACTCCATTACTCAATCTCCTCCACTTCCTACGAGATCAGAGGTTTGCGCTCAATGACTTGTATAAATAGGCTTTCAGCCTATTTCAACAAAAACACGAACAACGCAAGTGTTAACACAAGTATCCAGAAACCTTCAAGAGCTGATAGCTTCCATTCTGCAAGCCAGTTCAACATTCTGATACAAGTCATAAACAGCCACACCTTCATAATTCAACATTCTGATCTCAAACACCTTCTTCGCTTCCCTCCCTAAGATCAACCCTTCTCTTTCACTTTGTGAACGAATTGAATCTGGAACAGCCATTTCTTGGTTTAGTCCAGAGTCTTACTGATTGATCTCTCGAATCTAAAGTACTCCCGTGCAGTGCATTGTTTAGGGTTTTAATTCGTTTCTCATCAACACACCCAAAATTACCAAAAATAGCAGAATCAGTTTTTACCCCCAAAACAATAACCATGAGTATACGTGCACCTGGACCGCTACCGAACGTATACGAGTAACTCTAAGGTTTCCCTATAAAAATCTCATATGTATATATATCATGAATTCTTCCTCTGATATATACTCGTTCAGTAACGTCAAAAATTCTCCTGTGAGATCATGGTGTGCACAATGGATGGATGCAAAAAGGAAGACTATGTTGAAGATGAGAAAGTTATTGAGTTTCACGAAAATCCCCTCTCCATAACCTGCTTCCATGCAGTTAATCATGAAAAAGATCTGCCAGTTCAGATGTCGTATCAATTGGTGGGAAATTTTCTTCGAGATTTTGGGGTTGTTCGTAAACAACTTGAAATTGCAACAAAGAATCTTGAATTTCTGGAAATCGAACTGAAGAAAGCAACTGATGAACTTGCCTGTGTTCGATCTCTGGTTGTTTATTATGTCTGAAGACCTTCAGTTTTGTTTTTCTTAAGAGTTACACTTTATTTTGTCTAGGAAACTTCTTATGAGAATTTATTCTTGTGTTTTAAGAAGGATAACTAGGGTTTGGAATAGCCATTATTGTGAGTACACATAGCTATTGCCAACGATTTTCATCTTGCAATGTTTTTAGATTTATTTACTTAAATTCTAAAGTTTATTTGGAAGATGATATTGTAGTATTAATATTTATGGTTTTATATATTGCAACTTGTTATGGGATTTGTGTGTTTGCGTCTGTGAACTATGATTGTCCCATATATGTCAAAAGTTAAGCCTATTATGTCATTATGCAAATATTGATGAAGATAGGATGAACTTTTGATTGCAAAGATTAAGTCTATTATATTTTATTATGCAAATATTGATGAAAAATAGAATGAATCTTTGAATATTCCGCAGTATTGGTCTTTTTCTGATCCACTTCTATGTGAAAGTACTGTGTGGATCCATAAGTTCTCTTATGTTGAGCATTTCCGATTAAATTAATCATGGGTTTTCTTGTGGTTAATTTAATTGAGTATTTAGGATACAAATTCATGTTTCATGTGATTTTTTAATGTCCAAAGAAATCCTTCTTGTCTTGTGAAAGTAAGATCGCTCTTGTTGTTCTTTCGGGAATGACATTTTATGCGGGAGAGTTCTTAATTGAACTTGTGCTTAATTGCCAAATCTTTGTGGGGAGTGCGACTGTGGAATATTGTAGGAGTTTTCTTGTATCTTTATAAACTCCTTGATGAATACACTAGTTTCGACTATGTGAAATCATCGAAACAAAGTTGATATGTTCTCTTTTAGTCATGAAGTATCTCTATGAGAATTTCATTATGATCCCACTAGTTTTCGTACCTTTGCCAATTTATATTGACAAAAAGGGGGAAAATTAATGTGTAGTTCACACTACAAATAAATATGGTTTACGGATCATTATGTAAGGGGGAGTGGTTTTCATGTGACATGAAGTATTGACTAAGGGGGAGTGATATATATCACCATAGTATTATTGTCAAAGTTGTGATACAATTGGACTTTGATGCTGTGTAATAATACTATGACATTGTATAACAATGATTGAGAGATACTGTTTTCTCATTGTTATAGCTACGGATATTCAACAACTATGATGCTGAGTTGAACACATTCAGAATCACTGGAGTACTTGGAAGTGACGAAGATTTCGAGTAATGTTGAAGAACCAAGGAAATCAAGCATTTGGATTGAGAGCTACAAAGTTTATTTATTTGTATTCCATATGTGTTGATAGTTTTGTCACTAAAATTAAAAAAGGGGTAGATTGTTAGACCACTGCTCGGTCGAACTCGCAAGCATTGCTATCTCAAGCTTGTTGTCAAGTTTAGTTACCAAAATTATAAGTGTTGATTTCTAGTCTACTTATAGCTAAGTCTCGGATTAGGATAGAAAGTGTAGTTGAGCATTAGACTTCACGACATTCATCGATTAAAGACGAAGAACTATTAAGAGGAGCTTGTGGAACTTCATCAACAAGAGGTATGTAGAGACTTGAACTCATCAATCACTCAAAAGTCTATCTATCTCCTATTTGAGACAAAAGTCGTATAACTATATAGACTTAGATTATACATATTTGATATTTTGAGCTGAGTTTAACTCGCTTACATATTTCTCGAAATATGTGTTGGTAAGCTTTCGCTTTAACCAAGTTCATCTTATATTCTTGATGAAAGTCAAAAGATGATCATGTGAAAATCGCCTGGTAACATCTTACATGATTTGTGTGAGACAGTCATTTGATGTAGACTTGGAATGTTTCGTATTGATCATTCGATCACTTGAAAATTGCTTTGAAGCTAATAGTTTGTGTGAGACAGCTATTGTCGTCTTCTAAGAATGTTTCAATTATTGAAATGAGAGTTTAGAACACTTAACCATAATTGTATTATGAGCACAGTATGCTTACTTGCATATGTGTTGATCCAAGACCGGAATGTAGTATGCATACCGGTATGCGTACAGGCGAGGTCAGGTAAAGTCCGGGAGCTAAAGTATGCGTACCAGTACACGTACTGGCGAAGTCAGTTGAAGTCCGGGTACTATAGTATGTGTACAAGTACGCGTACTGGGTTCAACTGAAACTTGGAAGTGTACGACAGTATGCGTACACGTTTGCATACTGGCGAACACAGTCCAAGTCCGGCTACTTAGGTATGCGTACATGTTTGCATACTTGAGTGGGTTATGTTCTAAAATCGGTTTGTTCATGAACTAATACATTTATATAATCAGGAATGCAATCTTTTGCAAACCGTGGCTATAATGTTCATGAATTGATTCGAGTGAATCAAAATCGATTTTGCTACAGTTGTGTCTTGTATACTTCTATGAGAATATAAACAATTGAACAACTCTAGAACTAGTTTTATTTGAGTAATTTGAACTATTTATGGTTAATATGAATATGGTTGATATGAGAGTGTTCATATGGCTAACTTCGGTTAACTATTGTTGAGCCAACAAAGGTGTACACGTTTAGGTACGGTTACTCATATCTAAATGAAGTCACTTTTCATTTGTGTGTAACAAGCTAAGTTCGATCTAACAGTTGAAAGATATTAGCTTGAGTCTAAATCATCTTTTCATCTAACGGTGAATATTGAATGCTTTGTTACCAAGGTAACATTGATTGCAAACCCTGATTTGAAGACTATATAAAGGAGAACTCTAGCAACTGGGAAACCTAATCCCCACACCTCCTGTGTGATACTAGTTGCGACTAGATTCGATTCTCCTTTAACCTTAGGTTTTTCTAAAACCTTGTAGGTTAACGACTTGAAGACTTCATTGGGATTGTGAAGCCAGACCCAACTATTTTCCCTGTAGTTGCATGTTCCGACCTTGCTGTTTTGTATCGTGATTGAGTACTATCTTATATAAGATTTGCTCGAGATTTAATCTCCGATAGGAAAGATAAAAAGTAGTCACAAACACCTTCGTCTCATCGTTTGTGATTCCACAATATTTTGTTTCGCTACCATACGATTAAGATTATTGTGAGGTGATTGATATTTCTAGGCTGTTCTTCGGGAATATAAGTCTGGTATATCAATTGGTTCCTGTTCACCTTGATTTATCAAAAGATGGAACAAAACTCATAGGTATATCTGTGGGAGACAGATTTATCTATTCAATAGACTTTTTTGTGTGAGACAGATTGGTTTATCAAGTCTTCGACTTTGGGTCGTAGCAATTCTTAATTTTGGGTGAGATCAACTAAGGGAATCAAGTGCGCAGAATCTGGCGTGGTTCTAGAGGCGTAAGGAACGCGATTGTACCTTGATCAGTGTGAGATTGGTTAGGGCTCAACTACATTCCAGTTCGAAGTTAACTTGGAGTAGGCTAGTGTCTGTAGCGGCTTAATACAGTGTAGTGTTCAAATCTTGACTAGGTCCCGGGGTTTTTCTGCATTTGTGGTTTCCTCGTTAACAAAACTTTTGTTGTCTGTGTTATTTATTTTCCGCATTATATTTATTTATATAATTGAAACTAGAATATGACCCGTGCCGAAACGTCCCGGGCTTTGACCTGCTGTTTATAGTATTATAATGGTAGCATTGGAAGGGACTAGGGAATGTGTCGCAAAGGTGTTATTCTATGGGCATGCAGTGGGTATTAGTTCTGAACAAAGCCCATGAAATGGTTACGTGGAAGGCATTTTGCGAACTTCAAACCCCAACTATATTTCTGGTACTATATTCATTTTAGTGCTTCTGTTATGATTCTATAGTACTGTACTGGTGTTTACAGTATCACTTACATTTAGTAGTGAACATTCAATATTTAATTATTCCAAAGAATATTGAATTATTCCAAGAATATTTAATTAACTCGAGGTTTTACCGGGTTTTTAAAAGATGCAGGCAAAAAACTTTCATAACCCAATAACAAAAGCATGACAAATGAAATAAACCGATAGTAGTATACATTAACCTTTCAAAATCACAAAAAGATAAATAAAAAAGTTAAAATGTTGTATATTATGAAAAAAATTGTTGCAAGTCGTCTACTTCAAATTGCTAAGCCTTGTTCGATCCTTGTTTATCAGAGCTGTCAGCAATCAGGTCCATTATATCTTCCACTGGATGAAAACAGAGAAACACCAAATAGAAGCGATAATCTATTCACAATCCAAACTAAATGAAGACAAAAGACCCAGTGCAAATTTCTATCCAACACAATTCTTTAAGGGTCGAATACAACCTCAAATTAGTATTTAATAAAATGGCAAAACAAATTAATCGTTAATTAGAAAAGTGGAGGTTGATCGGCTAAAGAAGGTTAAAACAATTATAAATAATATTAGTATGTAATACAAAATCTCATATTAAAATCAACTTGTTTAAAAAGATATTAGTATTGCAAAACTTGAATCATTTAATTCCGAACCTAAGCAACACCTGTACTTGTCTCACTAAACATAATCCTTATGTTGAGATGCAAATAACATAAACAATAATAATACAAAAAAAGACCAAGTATGTTTTTGGATTTCCGAAGGGAAATGGATAGGTTAGTTAACCTCTCTCCACTACGTTAAGAATTTGCAAATATAATTCCTTTCAGAAGATGCAAGTA
This sequence comes from Papaver armeniacum, assembly GCA_023531295.1. Taxonomy (NCBI): domain Eukaryota; kingdom Viridiplantae; phylum Streptophyta; class Magnoliopsida; order Ranunculales; family Papaveraceae; genus Papaver; species Papaver armeniacum. Next base: position 224,555 of record JAJJWW010010287.1, on the reverse strand, counting down.
ACGTGTTTCCAAATACTCCCAAGGTTAGAAGGACATTGGAGGATAAGCGCTCAATTCCAAGTGGTAGCTAATTCTACTTACCACAATTGATATTGATTTAGATGTCCACAAACTTAGATCATATAACCACAGAAAAAAAGAAGATTAAATTAGTTAGTTAGTAGTACGATCTACGTTGAATTGTTCCTCAAGGATTTTTTATCCCTTCTTCGGTTTCATTTAAAGGTTGTGAAACAACAGTTAGTTGGGGTAGCTTAATATTTATTGGTCTACCAAATCGTATTTCATTTGATCACCGTGTATGCATTAGAGGTCGTAGTTTGGGTATACTACATAAATTATTGCCATAACACAATTACGACACTCTGTACTTTGATCAAAAAAACTATGAGACTATACGTAAAATGCAGCTTCACTCAGTACTTTGATTAAAAAAAACTATGCTAATGTTATGAGTTTTCATTTTCAAACATTAACAATTTGTTTCATATATCCTATCCCGGTGGAGAATTTATGAACCCCTAACTGGCTGAGCGTGTCACCCATTTTTCCATTTCTGAAGGCATGTCAAGTACTTTCTTTCTAAGTACCTCTGTTGCATCACATATCCATAATGTTTTGATTGTGTTTGAAACTCGGAGATATGTCATTTCCTTTCAGATAAGACTATGTCTATGACATTATGCATCAGCGTCCGTGGAATTGGTCCCAGTCCACTGCCTCTAGGCTTCGGCTAAGAACTTCAATCGAAAAAAATAACCTCCCATAAACTTGGGTTTCTTATAAGAAAACCTTTTTTAGTTGGTATTTACCGTTCTAACTTAAAAATATGGCAACTAATGACCTACAAAAACTAACCACTAAACAGAGATTATAAAGAAGACATGAACTAACTTACACCTTAAGTATGTAGATCTATGATTTTCAACTCAACTAATCAACCATATATTCACACCCAAATATAGTTTTGCGTGGACGACATGGAGAAACATTGTTACAGATTCAAATGATATTTGATTCCTAAAAGACCCAGGCATTAAGGTCATTCGGGAGATTTGGAGTTGATACGCATCCTGGACACAACCTAAATAAAGATCTAAGACCTAGACAGGCAAATGATCTTAAGTAGTGCGAATAAATACAGAATTACCACTTCTGGGAACTGTCGCGGCTAAAAAGCAACTAAATGAGGATTACATACATCAAAGACATACAACTGAAAAATGGGGACGCGAGCACTTACATGGACTTACACGGATAACAATATCTAATTTCAAACTTGCTAACATGACAGTAAACTTCTTAAGATTGAACGACATCAAGCATGTAACACTTGTTATGGCATGAAAGCACTACCAAAATGCTTCTGACGTATCTAAAGAAAGATGCAAGTCTTGGTAGTTTATTAGGTTCGCTTAAGGTATCAGTTAGTTAATCAATCTTTTTCCAACCCAAATATATATCTTTATACCTATTGGACTTTATAAATGAATTATAAAAATGAATATTTTGAGGAGCAATTTACCTAATCACAACTCGTAACATATATGCACCCTAACTCACAACAAAATAACCTAAAAGCTTAAAATGAGATTCAGGTTGCCTAACACAAACATATAAAAACCATAACCAATTGTAACTAAGACAAAAATCAAGCAACAAAGAACAAAACTGGTCTTGTGACAGAAAGAAATTTACCATCCTTTTCAGCACAATCACCACTCATAATTTTCATCACTTCCTTAATCCTCGTCATGTTCCATCTACAAAGTTATGAAAATCATTATCAGTATATTAATCACCCAAAACAAAGGAAAAAAAGAGAAGCAGCAAAATTAAGAACGCGACTCTCTTACTCTTCGAGTAAAGTAGTGTCAATGTGAATGATAATGCTTATTCATCTCCATACAACACAATGGAAGTTGGGGAAGATAGTTTTCTGAGGCAATTCAACATCTCTATCTGCTGATCTCAATTTTGAATGAAGCTAATGGAAATCACATAGGCCGATTGAAACATAACCCCAGATTTTGTTTATGTTATTCCCATTGCTTCATTCAGAAGTTGAAAGTAAATATCTCAAATTTTCCCTACTTTCAAGACAGAAAGTTAAGGTATAATCTAGGAAAGATAAGCTCATAATGAATCCGATAAATTGATGTCAAGGTATCTGCTGGTTAGCCTAGCAGTTTTCAAGTACAGACATAACAAAACTTTTATGGAAGAACAATTAAAAATACCAAGTTTTTTTTTTTTTTTTACCGAGAAACACTATTTCCTTGCTTAGAGAAGCTCTTGTTAGAAAAAAAAAGTAAACCAAAAATACGAAATCCAAAAAGGGTTACTCACCATTGACACTAAGCTTGTATCTACCTGTAACTCAGCAAATACCTTTAATAGGAAATAACATGTACAGGAAGACATATAGGAACTCAAGCAAAAAACATGTATGGGCACAGAAAGCCGCACCTGCAATAGAAATCAAAATCAGGTGATCCCTTTCACTTTCAAATATTGTATTATCCAAGATTTCTTCGGATCCCAGGACCCTTAAGCTTGCTCATCTGTGTAGCTCAAGCATCAACATCAGCATTAGTACCAATCGATTAAATCGAATTTTAAACTTTCAACAACGTCTTCTAGATAATAGTAAAATCCAACCCTACGATTAACTAAAATTCAAAACTGAAACATCGAGCCAATCAATTTGAGCATAAACTCTCCACTTGATTACGCCATTAGTGAATTAATAGCTATTGAAGAAAACAAATGTGAATCAGAAATCTAACGAAAAATAAAAACCAAGTATTGGGAGAGAAATGATAACAATAATAAAAGAAAAATAAAAACCCAAATGAGTCATACCTGTTCGACATATTTCTAGATGCCTGTGGGTTTATGAGTTGTGATATTATATGAGCTTATGTAGAAGAAACGTCAAGTGTGAGTTTATGAGCTTCAAATAAAATCTCATTCCATTTAACCCCATTGATCGCAAAAAAACATAAACCACATTGATAGCAAAGAGTTTGAAACGGCTAAGACTTTTTTTTCCGTGCGTTTTGCTCTGGGCTTAATCGAGATTCGAGAGATTAATTAGACACGTTGAATGTGAGAGAGTAAAAAGGATATGTACGTGAGACACTCTCAAACGCTAGATGAGGGCGAAAAAGAAGGGTGCACTTTCAGCCGCGATTTGTCTCCAGCACTTTCATGCATTTTAAAACCAATGGGAACCGTCGATCGCAAAAAACAGCTTATTTAGAACCGTCAGATCGGGCAAAAACCATTTGTTTTTGTAAGATAAGATATCACAGGTTGTGCGTATGTTCAATCAATTGTGAATCCAACCTTTGGATTAAATTGATTGACACTTGGATATTGGTTTTTGGTACCGTCCAAGTTGTTTCTTATAATAATCAGGCTCACGGATTTCTATTTGTTTGATTTGCTGATTACATTAAGAAACAGAGATATAACTCTTTGATATACTTTTCTTAAGATTGAGTCTGACTGTCTAGTTGATTCTCTTGAAAGTATATTGGAGTTAGTCCATACAGATTGATAAGCGAAATATTGGGTGTGGTTGTTAAACCCCCGCTTTTTCAGTGCTCTTTTAGAGAATTTACGCTTTCATACTTTCTCTGAACTTCATGGGGCCGCCAAGCGATCAACAACAACTGCTCATTCCTTATAGGAAAGAACGAGGCCTTCTGGAGAAGAAAGTCATGGGGTATACCCGTGGGATCATATGTCTGGTAAACAAGCAATACACCATCCAACCACTGGTAGGTGATGTCAGCAACGAAATAGCCAAGAGGAAGGATTCATCTCAACAAACATCAAAAAACAAAGGCTTACCATTATCTCCAGCTTTAGCCCAGCACTATCCCATGGATCAACTTCATTCTAAGGACCGGATAAATCTCCATGACAATAATAATAACAACAACAACCGGAGACGAAGCCAAAACAAGACGTACTTAAAGCAAGATGATAACAAATCAACACGACGATAATAAATCAAGAGGTAGTTTTGATCATCAACAAGCTTGAGATACCAAAACTTGCCAGTTTGACCGAGCGATTCTCTAACAAAAGTGCTACAAGAAATGCACACAACTTCATATTATAATTGGGGGCATGTTATTTTAGCGGTATTCTACTTGTCTCTTGGTGTAGCATACAAAGTCAAGCTTTAATAGGTTCTTTAGACATCACAGAGGTAAACATTACATTTCATTTATCTCCATTGAGTATACTTTTCTTTTAAATATGGTTCCGTACTAGATGAATGTAATTGCTTTCACTATTAGTGGTATACCTACTTCTATTCTAAATTACCATAAATACAAGTTATCAAAGGAAAAATGTGAATATAGAATTATATTTGAACAATGACATCATCAAGTGACAAGAAACAATGAAAAATATTATTATTCATCTATGTGAGGAAACATGGAAAATCTTATTTCTTTATCTGTATGAGGATTCCTATGCCAAAGTAGTTTTGGACTATTCACTCAGAAGAGTAGTTACATTCAGTCTATTGTCTCGGAAAGGTTGTTGATACCTGGGAGAAAGTTTTTTTTGCTAGTAATAGTCATTAACCCCTAGCCCATGGTTATGTTTCTCTATCATATTTTAAAATGCTACGGGGTCAAGGTTGGCAGAATCATGATCTAAATATCTAACCCGATGTTGTTGAACGTGAGTACCTCACATGGTTCGAGAAAATTGCAAAGCCGGTAATTGGTGTTGATAATATCCACACAAAAGATTTTGATCGGCCTGCATTAGATAAATTAGGTCGTAACATGAAATATCTTTCCTAACCACCCTCCTCAAGAACAATCTTGCACTATAGATATCTCACAAATAAAGTTCTCCATCGGATCTTCGTAAGTATGCTACCAATAGTTTGGAAGTTACCAACTATAACTTCCAAATGGAGCCTACAAGTATCCCAGTCATTTTACTAGGCATCAATCGTACTGATCCGTATTAGGATGTAATTTTCAAAAACAGGAATTCAAGGGGCGTTATAACGATTTGTTGTATCCAAATAAACAAATGCAGGCTATGTACTTGGAGCAAATAAACAATGTCAGGGAAGATGCCACCATATTTTGGATGAGTTCAAACCATGATACTGGTTCTGGAAGTTAGAATGAATCACAAGGAATAGTACATGATACGCAATAAAGATTGGGGTTGCAACCTAGATTTCAGGAAGAGTCACTACGACCAATAACTTTTTAACCACAAACTCGTAATGTTTATATTATGCAACACCTCAATCTTCTGCTTCTACTGAACAATGTATAAAAATTTGAATAAGTCCTCTTAGAAGATTAAGATTATCTTGTTTGCACTTATTTCTCTGAATAGTTTTTTTTTCTTTTTCTTAGGAAGTCTATTAGGGTAACATATGTTCTCTGTGATCGAGCTTCTAAAAATAAGAAAGTGTTTTGTTTCTTTCATGGTATCAGAGCATACACCGATCCTAGAAAATAAAAACCAAATAAAAAACAATGCCTAAATATGCTTTTGAAGCCACAACTTCAGAATCCTGAACCATAACAAGAAGTGTTGACACTGCTGTTGTTCATTCTTCTTACCACATAACTGTTCATCGATTGAATGGTACGAATTATCTAGAATGGGCACAGTCTGTCAAACCAGTTGTAGATGGTCGTGGAAAGCTTGGATATCTTACTGGTGATGAGAAAAAACCAGGTGAATCTGATCCAAAGTTTAAAACTTGGAGATCTCAAAATTCCTTGGTTATTGGATGGATTCTCCAATCCATGGAAAATTCCATCTCAAAACCACATATGTTCATGAGTAGTGCTAAAAATATTTGAGACTCAGTTCATGCAACGTTTTTAGATCTAGAAAACTCATCACAAATATTTGAGCTGAAATCAAAGTTATGGAGTACCAAGCAAGGTGAGAGAGACATCACCACATACTTCAATAAGATGGTGGCTTGGTGGCAGAGTTAGACCAATGTTATGATGATAAATAGGAAAATCCAAATGATTGTACTCGTTTTTTGAATCGTGAAGAAAATGATCGTGTTTATCTGTTTTTGGCTGGAGTGAACCCAAGTTTAAATGAAGTAAAGGGTAGAATTTTGGGGAAGAGTATTTTCAGAGTTGAGACAAGAGGAATCTAGAAAGTGAGTTATGCTACACACCTCGATTCAGCATGAGAGTTCTGCTTTGATTTTTCATGGACCTGATATAGGTGGGGAAAAGACGAAGAAACCATGGTATGATCATTGCAAGAAGTCGTGGCATACTCGTAAGAAGTGTTGGAGATTACACCCACACTTGAAGCCTGCAAATCCTAAAAGAAACGTTGGTAGAGCATTGCAAACAACCATATCAGAATCACTAGAGCATCAAGAGAATTCTGGAGCGTCTTCCTTCACAAAGGAACAAGTTGATAAGCTTTCTCAACGTCTCCTACAATTTTTTAAATCTCCTGGTGGTAATACATATGATAATCCCTCTTGTTCTTTAGCTCATAAAGGTAAAATAAGCCGTCATATCTCCTTTAATGTCATCTCTAATTCCTCTATAAGTTCCAATTCTACCTGGATTCTAGATTCTGGATTAACTGATCACATGACAAATTGTGCTCAATTTTTTCAATCTTATCAACCATGTGCTGGTAATCAAAAAATAAGAGTTGCAGATGGTTCATTTTCGGCTATACCCGGTGTTGTATATGTCCAACTTTCTCCTCACTTAACTCTTGATAATGTCCTTCATGTTCCTAAATTATCATTTAATTTACTTTCTATCAGTAAATTCACTCGTGAACTCAACTGTTGTATTCGTTTTTATTCATCTCATTGTGAATTCCAGGATCTGGTCTCAGGGAAGATGATTGGATATGCTAAAGAGGTTGATGGACTTTATAGATATGTGGATGGTTCGAAATCTGTGTTCCATGTTCATAGTTCTTGTTTTGAGTCTGTTTCAGTTTCCTTTGATCATGAAATAATGTCGTGGCACTTTCGACTAGGTCACCCTAACTTTCATTATCTCAAACGATTATTTCCAAGTCTGTTTCATCAATAAAAATCCAACTTTTTTTTTCCAATGTGAATTTTGTATTTTGGCTAAATATCATCGATATTTTTACCCAATCCAACCGTATAAACCTACCACGCCTTTCACTCTAAGCCACGGTGATGTTCAGGTACCTTCACGAACTCCAAATATTTCATGAAAAAACGGTTTGTTACATTGATCGATGGTCATACTAGACTAGGTTGGGTATTCTTGATGAAGGAAAAATCTGAAGTAGCAACAATATTTCAAAACTTCTACAACATTATTCGAACCCAATTCAACACAAACATTAAAAAAATTCGGAGTGACAATGGAAGATAATTCTTCAATAGTATTTTAGAGAAAGGCATTGTGCCAATTCAACACAAACATTAAAAAAATTCGGAGTGACAATGGAAGATAATTCTTCAATAGTATTTTAGAGAAAGGCATTGTGCACCAAAGTTCATGCATCGATACACCAAAACAAAATGGATTTAAGATGAAAAAATTCTTTTTCGAGGTATTGAAGATAAGTATGATAATGTAGGTCAATGTTCAAAGAATAAAAACACCTCTTAGAAGTGTCTTGATCTATTAGGTTCACTAACAATGTTCCAAAATACCCGTGGGGGGATTCTATACTCACGGCTATATATTTGATCAATCGTATGCCATTTAAAGTCCTCATATTGAAACACCGTTGGCTATTTTTCATTGTCACTTTCCAAATGATCGATTGTCCAGTGTTTTACCTATTAAGATTTTTTGGCTATGGGTGTTCATAATTTATGTATTTGATAAAGGTTAATTTCGGGGAACAAACTTGATCCTAAGATCTCATGTTGCACAATGTTTACAAGACACTCTTGACATCAAAGAATGGTGAAGGTAGTCTACGTGGTTTGATTTTGCTGTGTATATTGATGATATCATAGTAAGGGTACATTAAAGCTCAGGTGATGATGTAATATTGATGATATCATAGTAACTGGTGATGATGTAAGTGAGCTGTAAAGGCTGAAGGAAGGATTAGCTAAGGAATTTGAAACCAAGGATTTGGGACCCTTGAAATATTTCTTATGTATGGAAGTTGGAAGATCAAGTAATGGCATAGCAGTAACACAACATAAATATGTGGTGGATCTTCTTCACGAGACTGGTTTGAGTGGCTGTAAACCAGTTGACGCACCCATTGATGCTAATAAAAAACTTGGATCTCATAGAGAAAGTCAACCCGTGGACACAACTAGGTACCAAAGGCTGGTTGGGAAACTCATTTATTTGTCACATACTCGTCCTGATACTGCTTTCGTTGTTAGCCGAGTAAGCCAATTCATGCATTCTCCACGGAAAGAGCACTTGGATGCAGTTTACCGAATTGTGAGATACTTGAAAAGCTCTCCTAGACGAGACTTGTTGTTCAATAAGAATGATCAAAGAGGAATTGAAGCTTTTACTAATACAGATTGGGATGCTTCTATTGAAGATAGAAGGTCAACTTCTGGTTATTGCACATATGTGAGGGAATTTGGTTACTTGGAGGAGTAAGAAACAAAGTGTGGTTGCAAGAAGTAGTACAGAGGCTGAGTTTAGAGCCATGTATAATAGAATATATGAACTGCTATGGTTGAAGCAAATTTTTGAAGAATTACCAGTGCCTATGAATAGACCAATGATGTTGTATTGCAACAACAAGGAAGCTATAAGCATTACACAGAATCCAGTGCAACATGATAGAACAAAGCACATATAAATTGACAGACATTTCATAAAGGAGAAAATCGAGAATGGAGTGATATGTTTACCGTTTATGCCGACTGCTCAACAAACATCAGATATTCTCACAAAGGGATTATTCAAGTTTTTTTTTGAGTATTTGGTAAGCAAGTTGGGCATGGCTGATATTTATACACCAACTTGAGGGGGAGTGTAGAAAACTTTGAATAAGTCCTCTTAGAAGATTAGGATTATCTAGTTTACACTTATTTCTCTGAATAGTTGTTTTAGTTTTTCTTAGGAAGTCTGTTAGGGCAACAATATGTTGCCTATATATGTTCTCTGTGATTGAGCTTCTAAGAAAAAGAAAGTGTTTTGTTTTTTGATACCTTTCAATCAATCTGCTACTTCAATTCATCAAAATGATGGACAATTCGAAAGTATCTCCAATATTTTAGAAATTATAATTTATGAGGAACTATTACATCCCTTTATGGATAACCCTTCCTTGTCAGCTCCTATCCTGTAACCGAATGCCTATATATTTATTTTGTAACTTCTCCTTCACGGGAATTACCGTTATCCGCGTTTGTTGTTTTCCATTTCTGGTTATCACTGTACAACATAATCTCTTTCCTTCTGCAACTCTTGTCCCCTCTTACTGAAAACGTGGGGGTATAAAAACCACACCCAATATTTCGTTCGGAAATCTGTATGGACTAAAGTCCAATATAATTCCGAGAGCACCAACTTAAAAGTGAGACTCAATCAAGAAAGATATCAAAGAGCTTTATCTCTCTCTCAATACAATCAGTAAATCAACTAGATAGAAATCCGCGTGACTGATTGATATGAGAATAAATCGGATGGTACCAAAGACCAATGTCCGAGTGTAAATCAAGTCTTATCCAACAAACAAGGTCGGATTATCAACTATGATTGAACTACGCACAACCTGTGATATTTCAAATATATAAACAAATATAATGCAGAAAGAAATAACATAGACACCAGAAACTTTGTTAACGAGGAAACCGCAAATGCAGAAAAACCCTGGGACCTAGTCCAGATTCGAACACCACACTGTATTAATCCGCTACAGACTCTAGCCTACTACAAGTTAACTTTGGACTGGACCAAGTCTCACATTGATTAAGGTAAGTCGCGTTTGTTAGAGCACTGCTCGGTCGAACTCGCAAGCGTTGCTATCTCAAGCTTGTTTGCCAAGTTTAGTGGTTAAAACTATAAGTCTTGATTTTTAGTCTACTTATAGCTATATCTCGGATTAGGATAGAATGTGTAGTTGAGCTTTAGACTTCACAGCGTTCATCGATTGAAGACGAATAACTACTAATGGGAGCTTGTGGAACTTCATCAACAAAAGGTATGTGGAGACTTGAACTCGTATATCACTCAGAAGTCTATTTTATTCTATCTCCTATTGAGACAAAAGTCATATAGCTATATAGACTTCACATTATACACATTTGATATTTCGAGCTGAGTTTAACTCGCTTATATCTTTCTCGAAATATGTGTTGGAAAGATTTTTACTTTAACTACGTTCATCATTATTCTTGACGAAAGTCAAAAGATGATCATGTGAAAATCACATGGTAACATCTTACATGATTTGTGTGAGACAGTCATTTGGTGTAGGCTCGGAATGTTTCGTATTAATCATTCGATCACTTGAAAATTGCTTTGAAGCTAATAGTTTGTGTGAGAAAGCTATTCCCTTCTTCTAAGAATGTTTCAATGATTGAAATGGGAGTTAAGAGATACAACTCATGTCTGGATACATTACGGTTTGTGTACTTAGTGTACGAACTATTTTGTCGGAATTCAGGACCGTAAGTTTGCATACCCGTTCGAAAACGGTTTCAACTGAGTTCGGTCCGGAGCTAAAGTTTGCGTACCCATTTGCAAACTGTCAGCTTGTGACCAATGTCCAGAACTTAATTTCGCGTACCTGGTCACAAACTTAAGTGGTTCAAGTTTTTAAATCGGTTAATTAAGTATAATTTTATACTCTGGAACAAACATATTTATAAATTAGGGAATGCAATCTTTGCAAACCGTGGCTAAATTGTTCATGAACTGATTTTTTTGAATCAGAGGCGTAAGGAACGCGACTGTACCTTAATCAGTGTGAGATTGGTTAGGGATTAACTATATTCTAGTCCGAAGTTAACTTCTGTTAGAGCACTGCTCGGTCGAACTCGCAAGCGTTGCTATCTCAAACTTGTTTGTCAATGTTAGTGATCAAAACTATAAGTATTGATTTCTAGTCTACTTATAGATGTCTCAGACTAGGATAGATTGTGTAGTTGAGCATTAGACTTCACGGCGTTCATCATTGAATACGAAGAACTACTAAGGAGAGCTGGTGGAACTTCATCAACAAAAAGGTATATGGAGACTGAAACTCATCTATCACTTGGAAAGTCTATTTCTACTCTATCTCCTATATTCAGACATAAGTCGTATTACGATATAGTTTTCTATTATACACATTTGAGATTTCGAGCTGAGTTTAACTCGCTTATATATTTCTCGGAATATGTGTTGGCAAGCTTTCGCTTCGACCAAGTCCATCTTATATTTTTAACGAAAGTCAAAAGATGATCATGTGAAAATTACCGAGTAACATCTTACATGATTTGTGTGATACAATCATTTGGTGCAGACTTGGAATGTTTCGTTATGATTATTTCAATAACTTCAAAATTGCTTTGATGCTAATAGTGTGTGAAAACGGCTATTGTCATCCTCTAAGAAAGTTTCAATAATTGAAATAAGAGTTTAGAACACTTAACCATTATTGGATTGTGACATGTTGTGCACTCTTGCACATAAGTAATCCATGTCCGGGAACCTAAGTATGCACACCCGTATGCGTACTGGCGTAAGGTTCATGTCCGAGATTTTCAGCTGGGATTGGTGGTATGCGTACTCGTTCGCGTACTGGCGAAACCCAATTCCAGTCTGGGTATTTCAAGTATGCGTACACGTTCGCGTACTTGAAGGTTAAAGTTCAAAAATTGGTTATGTACATGAACTAATACATTTATATAATAAGGAATGCATTCTTTGCAAACCGTGGCTATAATGTTCATGAATTGATTCGAGTGAATCAAACCGATTTTGCTTCAATTGTGTTCTTGTATACTTCTATGAGAATATAGAAATTGAACAACTCTTTAACTAGTTTCATTTGAGTCATTTGAACTAGTTATGGTTAAGATGAATAAGGTTGATATGAGAGTGTTCATATAGCGGTAACCTTGGTTAACTACGGTTGAGCCAACATGGTGTACACGTTTAGGTACGGCTACATAAACCTAAATGAAGGTACATTTCATTTGTGTGTAACAAGCTAAGTTTGATCTAACGGTTGAAAGATATTAGCTTGAAACTAATCAGTTTTTCATCTAACGGTGAATATTGAATGCTTTGTTACCAAGGTAACTTAGATTGCAAACCCTGATTTGAAAACTATATAAAGGAGAACTCTAGGAACTGGGAAACCTAATCCCCACACCTCATGTGTGATACTAGTTGTATAAGCTAGAGTCGATTCTCCTTTAACCTTAGGTTTTTCACGAAACCCTGTAGGTTAACGACTTGAAGACTTCATTGGGATTGTGAAGCCAGACCCAACTATTTTCTCTGTAGTTGCGTGATCTGATCTTGTTGTTTCTATCATATTGAGTACTATCTTCTTTAAGATTGGCTCAATATTTAATCTCCGATAGTCAACATAAAAAGTAGTCACAAACATCTTCGTCTCATCGTTTGTGATTCCACAATATCTTGTTTTGCTACCATACGATTAAGATTATTGTGAGATGATTGATAATACTAGGTTGTTCTTCGGTAATATAAGTCCGGTATATCAATTGGTTCCTGTTCAGCTTGATTTATCAAATGACGGAACAAAACTCGTAGGTATTTCTGTGGGAGACAAATTTATCTATTCCTATAGACTTTTCTGTGTGAAACAGATTTGTTTATCAAGTCTTCGACTTTGGGTCGTAGCAACTCTTAGTTGTGGGTGAGATCAGCTAAGGGAATCAAGTGTGTAGTATCCTGTTGGGATCAGAGACGTAAGGAGCGCAACTGTACCTTGAATCGGTGTGAGATTGATTAGGGTTCAACTACTGATCCAGTCACAAGTTCATTGGTAGTAGGCTAGTGTCTCGTAGCGGATTAATACGGTGTGGTGTTCAAATCTGGACTAGGTCCCGGGGTTTTTCTGCATTTGCGGTTTTCCTCGTTAACAATATTCTGGTGTCTGTGTTATTTCTTTTTCGCATTATATTTTGTTATATAATTGAAATATCACAGGTTGTGCGTTGAATCGATCAATCGGTAAATCCAACCTTTGGTTGTTGATTGAAATTGATTGATCCTTGAACATTGGTCTTTGGTACCTTTCAAATTACATCTCTTATATTCAATCGGGCTCGCAAATTCCTATTTGCTGATTGAATTGAGAAAGAGAGATATAAAACTCTTTGATATACTTTTCTAGATTGAGTCTGATTATCTAGTTGATTCTCTTGAAAGTATATTGGAGTTTGTCTATTCAGATTGCCAAACGAAATATTGGGTGTGGTTGTTGTACCCCCGATTTTTCAACTTGTAGTAGGCTAGAGTCTGTAGCGGCTTAATACAGTGTGGTGTTCAAATCTGGACTAGGTCCCGGGGTCTGCATTTGCGATTTCCTCGTCAACAAAAATTCTGGTGTTTGTGTTATTTCTTTTTCGTATTATATTTTCTATATAATTGAAATATCACAAGTTGTGCGTAGTTCAATCAATTGGTAAATCCAACCTTTGGTTGTTTATTGAAATTGATTGACACTTGAACATTGTTCTTTGGTACCGTTCAAGTTGTTTCTCATAATAATCAGGCTCACGGATTTCTATCTGTTTGATTTGCTGATTACATTGAGAAACAGAGATATAACTCTTGGATATATTTTCCTTGATTGAGTCTGACTGTCTAGTTGATTCTCTTGGAAAATATATTGGAGTTAGTCCATACAGATTGCCGAAACGAAATGTAAGACCTCAAAGCTTAATTCTCGGGTTTAACCGAATCCAGTAATCCAATTCTACATGTAGAGTTCCCCTAAACTCAATACACAATGTCTTTAACATTTTTAGGTTGCCTCAATAATAAACGTTAGGGCCCAAGTATAGAGTCTGCCTTTGTTAAAACCCTTGGGGTGCTATAATAGCAACCCATGCAGTTGGACACTTGTTGCCTTAGTCGGAGAAAACGAAGTTGGCCTATTTTAGAGTTTTGACAGAGAGTCTGATAATTATTACAGATCTCGCTCCTTCCTCCAGAAATGGGAGAACTGATTTCCATCAAGACTCCTAACCTTAAACATCACGAGTAATTATTAGATCATCTGTAAAAATTGAGAAGTTTATGACCCTTCGCCATCAGCAACATCACCAGATTTTGCAAATGTTAGGGCTAAGATTTAAGAAGATGATTAGGGAAGCTGAAGACTGTTTGTGCATCTGTTGTAGCAGCCGGCGATGGTGGTGCTACTTACAAAGGAGGGGTTTGCTTTTTCATCTATTACAAACTGATTTCTTGTAAATTGATTTATTTTGATATCATCTATCATTTGATTTATGAACTAGGGTTCTGGATTTATATTTGAGGTTGATTATAGATATATATTTCTTGGATTGTAGTCTTTGTATGTATTGATGGAGTATGGCCAGTCATGGCTATCTGAGCTAATCTTTGGTTGAATAAATAATGAAAATGGAAATGTGAATGTGAATTCTTTAGTAGTCTGTTCCTTTAAATGATTAGGGAATCAAATAATACACCACAGTTGTTCGATAAAATGCCTGAAAGAAAATCAAAGGGGTTAAAGGTCCTTATTACTTCCTTTACATTTTTTTATACGAATTCTGATGTTCCATGAATATTCTAGCATCTGTCTTATTGTTGGTGCTCATTATTATTTTTGATCCTCTGTACAAAGTGTAAAACCGAAACTTAGGAAGCTTTCATTGAGATTTTGGTGCATTTCAAAACTCTTGTTTTGAGCTGATGATGTTTATGCAAGTACTAACGGTACACCGACCATCTGTTGGAAATATATGCATCGTCGATTATGTTAAATTAATAATAGGAATATAGAAATGTGTATGCTGTTGACTCTTCAAACTATTCTCATTTTGTTTCTGCTTTGCATCTAGATGAGTTGGAGCCCCGTTGCATAATTTGTCTAGTTGTAACTCTTGATGTTATGAAATTTTTCTATGGCTATCGTCTTGGTCAGACTTACATTTAAGTTTAAGCCATGCATAATACATATGGATTTGGTAATGAATGGAAATCAGTCCGTATTGTTAGGCTGTGTTTGTGACCCTCTTAGAATTCCAATTAGATTTGAATTAGTTCTCTATTTCTGGTTAGTATATTGTCGATGTAGAATGGTGGCTATTCAAATGATTGGTTACGTACTTGACCAACCAAAAATGTATTTTTGTTACTGCTTATAAAAGTGGATTAACAGTTTAACACATATGGTCAACAAGATAATCATTTGTTGGTTCTCCATGGTATTAATCCAGTGGGAGTGCATTAATCCAGTGGGAGTGCAGTTGCATCTGCTTTGAATGTCTTGCTAAGTAAGTGAAGGAATCTGGATTGGTATGGGAAAGAGTGCTATAGGTCAGTCTGTATGTGCTCCGGAATGGACCGACTTTAATCATTTTAACATCTCAAATAAGTTGCTCATTTGTCATAACATTATTTCTTTCTTATTATCTCAAATATGTTATTTTGTTGACATGTGTACGCCTAGCTTGTGAAATAGTGGTTTACTGGATTAGAGGAGCTACTGTGGTGGAAAAGTAACTCTTAGATGTATCTCAAAAATGGATGCCAGAGAAGGGACTTATAGGGTGAGGTTGTCAGTGGACTAGTTTTATTATATATGAGTTTCTTTGAGACATCATGAAACTGACACTAGGTAGATGTTGGTTCAGATTGCTAGGCAGCAATTTTAGAGTTCCATCACTTGGTCCTGTAAAATTTGTCGGACTAACTTACACATGTATTATACTGGCGTGTGCATGGATTTGCTTAAAAATGAATAATGGAGTGGGAAACTGAGGTTCCTTCTCATTTCATTCTTCATATTTATTATATAATTTGAAGATCTCCCTATATGTAATTTCACCGATTAGATTGGCTCCGCTTTGTACGGTCACATGTTTAGTGAATTGCTAAATTCTTTTATCTTGTTATGACTGATACTAATGGACTGTCCATTTAAATTTGATTTGAATTAGCTTGGATGGTGCTGCACTACTTCATCTTGTAACTAAATGGTGTCATTTCTAGTTCGATGTTTACGTTGGCAGTAAGCATTCATTGGGCTAACTTACTACCTAGTACCTTGTGGATACTTGCTTCGGTGAATACGATTATATATATATATGTAATTATTTCTACTTGGTTTCGTATTTGGAATAAAATGAGTAATCAATTTGGTTTGTGCATATATAGTTTACGAATTCAGACGTACTTCTACATTTTCAGTCGATGTATGCATAGAGTGTCGATTCCGTTAAGTGCTTGTTTCACTTGTAAAATCTTGAGATTTAATTTAGCTAGTTCTGATGGACTTTATTAGCATAGTGGATTATGCTATCATTGCTCTTTAATCTTTACATATTCTTAGCCTGGCCACTATTGCCTGAAGTAGTACCATACTCTTTATTTGGATGTAACTATCCCTTTTGATTTTCAACAAAAATGTAAAATACTTTCATCTGGCTTGCGAAGCTGGCCTTCATGGCTAAAATGGTATTTATAAACTGTTGTTAGTAGTCTTTGATTTTAAGTGAGAGAAATATTTTCAGCTTGTAGAAATAGGGATACCCTACCTACGTTTTAATCTGTAACTTTCTTTCGGGTAATGTTGACTGAAATATGGTTGTACTGGCAATGTAATGAGATATCTTTAATTTATTATTAGAACCGTCACTCACCCTAATAAAATTGGAGTTTTTATAATGTTTGCAGCTATGGTTACTTGTAACATTTGTGTGTGGTGATATGGCACCCTATCTATTGGTCACAGATTGGAGAGCGGAGAACACAATAGTGAAAACCCAAAAGATCTTGCAAGGACTACCTCAAGCAAAGGTGAAATATATCAACAGAAGATTTAATGCTGCAGCTGATCAGATAGCAAAAGAAGCTCGGACAAAGAATCTTAACCACATATCTACACAAATTCAGCAAAAGATATCACAATCTAGTGTGATGTCCGATATTTTTGAGAAAAAAGATATTGTAAATCTGATGTTATTTATTGCTTGATTAATATATTCTCTTTTTACATCAAAAAAAGATATGGCACCCTATCCTTATAATTCTGTTGTGTTGTGATATGATCATTGCTGCTATGATAAACAGTTCATACAGTTATTACTGGGAGTAGTTCATACTATCTAAATAAAATGACGAACTACGGTCGTGCTTGATCCCTTCGAGCAACGGAGAGAGTACGTAGGCAGCCGCTATGAGGTTCAACACAACTATGGAAGGTTGTTCATATCATCTGAAAGTGTTGGTTGCTGCTTGGTAGTTCATACCATCTATTCGGAGATGATTGCAACCCTAGCACTTTGCAAAATGTTTTGGTAAGAGGTAGTTGCAGTACTGGCTGTTCATACTACCTAATAATGAGATGACTGTTGCCTCTTCGAGATTATTCATACCATTTGATAGCCACACAGCCCGTGAGCCAAGAGATGATTATTACTATTCAAGGTAATTCATATCATGATTATTACTATTCAAGGTAATTCATATCATCCGCCTCGGCTAGTGAGTTAGGCAATGGTTATTAGCGTGCGAGGTAACTTATATCATCTGAAAATGAATGGTTATTACAAGGCAGTTCATACCATCTACTAGGCCATAATTGGCACCCCCACTACATCTGGAATAAACCGTCTGGGCAGGTAAGATTGTCATGCCTAAGTGGCACATTGTCAGGCCCACTGGGGCACCCACCTATGGGTGGCAACCCGGAAGATCGTTGCGACAACGATGGCTGGTATCCAGAACTACCCTGACATTGGCACTGGCCATTCCTCACTCGTCTGATACGGTGTGTGTTGTCAGGCCCACTGGGGCACCCCACCACCTCGGTGGCTACCCGGAAGACCATTGGCACTGGCCGGTGGTGGATGGTATCCAGAACTACCCTGACAATTCTGACATTTACATGACCCTTAAACGAGGTTTCTGCTCAGCAGAATCTCAGTCTCTGAACCTCGGTGTTCACTTTGAGATGATTGTCACTTGTACAAGGTGATTCATAACATTTGCTTGGTAAAATCGAAGTGGTTCGAATATTTTTTTGCAGGTGTTGCTTGTCGAGTGGCGTATCAGAGAGTCGGAGCTTGCCAAGCAGGTAGTAACCCGCCCCATTGGAAGCGAAAATTCTCTGATCCGTTACACGAAATATTGGGTGTGGTTGTTAGACCCCCGCTTTTTCAGCGTTCCTTACGCCTCCTCTTCAATCCCAGCAGGACTCTGCGAACGTGATTCCCTTAGCTGATCTCACCCACAACTAAGAGTTGCTACGACCCAAAGTCGAAGACTTATAAACAAATCTGTCTCCCACTGATAAGTCTATTCTGGTTTTGTTTCCGTCTTTAGATAAATCAAGGTGAACAGGAAACTCAACTAATAATCCGGTCTTATACTCCCGAAGAGCAGCCTAGAAATATTAGTCACCTCACACTAACCTAATTGATTAACAGAAGAAGTTATTGCGGAATCGCAAGAGTCTGAGACGAAGAACTGTTGTGATTACTTTTTATATCTTACCTATCAGAGATAAATCTCGAGAAACTCTTAAAGAAGATTAAACTCAATACGATAGAAAAAGTAAGACCAGAATATGCAACTACCGAGAAAATAGTTGGATCTGGCTTCACGATTCCCAAATGAAGTCTTCAAGTCGTTAACCTAATAATGGTTTTGGAAAACCCTAGGTTAATAGAGATTTGACTCTAGTTTGCAACTAGGACACATGAGAGTGTCGAGATTAGGTTTCCCAGATGCTAGAGTTCTCCCTTATATAGTCTTTCAAATCAGGGTTGCTTACAATCAAAGCTAAGATAGCATAGTAACAAAGCTAATGATATTCACCGTTAGATGAACTCCTGATTTAAGATTCAAGATAAGTCTGCTTAGAAACTAAGCAATCAATCTCCACCGTTAGATGGTATTAGCTTGATAAACACAAATGAAATATACCTATATTTAGATATGGATGAACCGTACTTAAACGTGTATAACTTGTTGGCTCAATAACAGTTAACCGAAGTTAGCCACATGAACACTTATAGTTTAGCTACATTCATCTAACACTTCTAGATCAAATATGAAGATCAATCAATCCTGATATATAATCAAATGAATCTAAATGTGTTTCAAGAGATTTGTTCAAATGTTCACTATCTCATAGAAATATACACGAACCATTTGAAACATATTCGGTTTGATTTGTAATTGTACAAAGTACTTATACAAGAACAAATTCATGAACATAATGCCACGGTTTGCAAAACAAGTTCGCCACACAAATGAAATATGCCTATATTTAGATATGGATGAACCGTACTTAAACGTGTATAACCTGTTGGCTCAATAACAGTTAACCTAAGTTAGTCACACGGACACTTATAGTTTAGCTACATTCATCTAACAATTCTAGATCAAATATGAAGATCAATCAATCATGATAGATAATCAAATGAATCTAAATGTGTTTCAAGAAATTTGTTCAAATGTTCACTATCTCATAGAAATATACACGAACCATTTGAAACATATTCGTTTGATTTGTAATTGTACAAAGTACTTATACAAGAACCAATTCATGAACATAATGCCACGGTTTTCAAAACAAGTTCGCACACCTTATTTCATTAGAGATCCAGGGACTTTAGTTCGCAAATTGAATTCGCAAACGAACCTGAGTTCATGAGTATGAATTTCATAGTACCGATTTTAGAACCTAACCACTATGTTCGCAAACAGAGTACGCGAACCACAGTTCCGGACTTTGGCATAGTCTTGCCGTTCGCAAATAGTGCACGTGAACCACAGTTCCGGACTTAGCCTTGTCTAGCCGTTCGCAAACAAAGTACGCGAACCACAGTTCCGGACCTTTCACCGGTAAATCCGTTCGCAAACAAGAGTTCTGGACCTGAACTAGAGCTTCACAGTTAGCATACAAAGTATACAACCTGTATTATATCCAGATATTAGTAGTAGTTCCAAACTCTCATTCAATCATTGAAACATCCTTAGAAGACAATACTGGTAATCTTACACAGACCACTAGCTTCAAGTAATTTTCAAGTGATCAATCGATCAATACGAAACTTCCCAAGATAACATCAAACGATTGTCTCACATGAATCATGTAAGATGTTCAAGGTAATTTTCACATGATCATATTGACTTAATATTTAGTTTCCAACAAATAAAATGTCTCCAACTAAACTCGTCAAGTAGATGATGAAGTTTAAGCTAAAACTAAAAGCTTCCAACACGTATTTCGGGAAATATATAAACGAGATAAACTTGGCTCGAAATTTCAATTGTGTATAATGTAAAAGTCTACATAGCTATACGACTTAGTCTCTTTTAGAAGATTGAATATAATAGACTTCTGAGTGATAGATAAGTTTTAGTCTATACATACCTTTTGCTGATGAAGTTCCTTCAAGCTCTTCAGTAGATCTTCTTCTTCAATTGGTGATCGTCGTGAAGTCTAAAGCTCAACTACACACTTTTATCCTAATCCGAGACATATCTATAAGTAGACTAGAAATCAAGTATATAGTTTTGATCAACTAAACTTGACGAACAAGCTTGAGATAGCAACGCTTGCGAGTTCGACCGAGCAGTGCTCTAACACTTACCATTTCTATTTCTTTCTCTTTTATATTTTTATTAACGAAATATACTAAATTTTTGGTGTCACATGTCGAATCAATTACATTTAACTAAACTACTAAGTATTTCAGTTCAGAGTGATGTATGTGGTGATGGAGCATCCAACAGATCAGGGTTAAATTGTTCAACGCCTTTTCTCTTTTGATATTTGTTGAGGGGTGAATTTCAGTTTAGGTTCTACCCGTCCTAGCTATTACACATGACCTCACAATTCTAATAATAGTAAGAGAGAGAGTTGTCTTTCCATTGTACCTTGTCCTTTCTTTTATAGGCTTTCCTAAAAGCCCCTCTTTTTACTACTTCATGACACATGTCCTAATACCTCTTAATTACCCTTAATGCCATTCTTTAACATAACCCCTTCCTTCTTCATTAATTTCTCCTTTATCCTCCCATCTTTCATGGGTATCTTCTATCTGGGCTTGGGTTTAGTCCCCAAGTCCTACATCTTAACCCAAGTTCACCTCTATTCTTAGGGGCATGTCCAACTCGTTAAGGGGTATTATTTTTCATGTATCAACATTATTCCCATGGCTATTGGGTCGATTATCAGATGATCCAATAGCCAAATCCTTTCGTACTCCTATGTACCGCGTGTCATTGAGAGCAGGATAGTTGTCGGAGCATTTATGTCGTTCTCTCCTTTATATAACAGCACCAATCTTCCATCCTGGTCAATTTTAGTCCTTATCTTCATTTTTGTTTTCTTGTCAAGCACTTTACATAGATGGCTCACTCCCTTCACGGGTACGTGCTGTCCTTAGCGCCCATTTCCATGTTAGTCTCGGCTTCGTTCAAACAAGACGAGTTGAAGCGGCTACTGTTCGTGAAAGCCGAGGTTGAGGAACTTCAGACACAGAGAAAGATAAGCAGGGATGCTAAACGCGCGAATTTCAGAGCCCGGTACGAGGCATATCAAACTGCTCAGTCTGAGTCCCCCGGTCGGGTATCATTGGAGATCCAACAAGCGCTGGACAAAGCTGTCACCGCTCGCGACGCAACCAATCAGTTATTCGCGGACTCTTTGATGATGGTGGCTACTATGGATCGTGCCATCTCTGATTGTCATCTTTGGGTCCCTCATCAGGGGGTCTTACCGCTTCTCGGTCATACTATGACTTTAGCGGCCGTGTCCACACTTGTACCTCGACATTACCTTGAGGACGAGTTGGCTCGTTTATTGATTTTGAAGGAAAAGGCGGGTCTGCTGTGGACGCTTAGGCTAATTCATCAAGATAAGGCGCGTAAGGAGTACGATGAGCATGAAGATACTCTTTCGATTGCTCTCGGGGTCGGTGTTGAAGATAACGTGATCCAGGACATCCTCAGGTTGGTGCATGAAGCCGATCAAGATCTTCGTTTGGCTACTGCACAATGTGCAGATGGTCGCTTGATGGTGGAAGCCTTAGACGCTGATATTGTTAGGTGTCGAGCACTGATGGCTGGTTAAGATTATCACTATGGAATGTCTTTTTAGTTTAAACGTCTTTTGTAATAGATTGGTGTGAATAAAGTCATTGCTTTCAATTTCGAGGGTGTTGTTATTTGCTTGTATACGAGTATATCGTGCCTTCGGTCCGCCTGTGACATGTTCTTCCCTTTTTTTTGGCTTATGTATCTACTCCCCCCCCCCAAACCACCCCCATTTTTTTAAGGGAGTTGGGCGGGGCGAGCATTGGTTAAACACGCCTACTCCCCCCTTTTTTATTTTCAAGGGAGAAGGGTTGGGCGGGCGTTGTTTAAACGCGCCTATTCCCCCCCTCTTTATTTTCAAGGGAGCTGGGTGGGGTGGGCGTTGTTTAAACGCGCCTACTCCCCCCCTCTTTATTTTCAAGGGAGCCGGGTGGTTCGGGCGTTGGTTAAACACGCTTACTCTCCCCCTTTTTTATTTTCAAGGGAGTCGGGTGGGCCGGGCGTTGGTTAAACGCGCCTACTCCCCCCTCTTTTTTATTTTGTTCAACGGAGCTGGGTGGGGTGGGCGTTGTTTAAACGCGCCTACTCCCCCCTTTTTTATTTTCAAGGGAGCCGGGTAGGGCAGGCGTTGTTTAAACGCGCCTACTCCCCCCTCTTTATTTTCAAGGGAGCCGGGTGGGGCGGGCATTGGTTAAACACGCCTACTCCCCCCTTTTTTATTTTCAAGGGAGCCGGGTGGGGCGGGCGTTGTTTATACGCGCCTACTCTCCCCTTTTTTTTATTTTGTTCAAAGGAGCTGGGTGGGGTGGGCGTTGTTTAAACGCGCCTACTCCCCCCTCTTTTTTTTCCAAAGGAGTTGGACGGGGCGGGCGTTGGTTAAACGCGCTTATTCCCGCTTTTTCTTTTCGTGCTCGTTGGTCGTTCGGATGCTTTTGGCATTCCTGGAACCTTTGTGGTCTTGTCAGTTGATTAGGCGCCTTGGGCGTTCCTGAGGTTTTTACAAATATCAGTCAATCGGGCGCTTTTGACATTCCTGAGACTTTTTATGAAATTGTCAGTTAATCGGGCGCCCTTGGCGTTCCCAGACCTTTTGACGAGACTTGTCAGTCAATCAGGCACCCTTGGCGTTCCCGAGACCTTTTGTGAAACTTGTCGGTCAATCAGGTGCCTTTGACTGTCCTGAGACCTTTCGCGAACGTCAGTCGATCAGTCGTCTTTGGCATTCCTGAGACCTTTTGTGAACTTGTCATTCAATCAGGCGCCATTAGCATTCCTGAGACCTTTTGTGAATTTTGTCAGTCGATCAGGCGCCTTTGGCTGCCCTGAGACCTTTTGTGAACTTGTCAGTCAATCAGGCGCCATTAGCATTCCTGAGACCTTTTGTGAATTTCGTCAGTCGATCAGGCGCCTTTGGCTGCCCTGAGACCTTTTGTGAACTTGTCAGTCAATCAGACGCCATTAGCATTCCCGAGACCTTTTGTCAGTCGATCAGGCGCCTTTGGCTGCCCTGAGACCTTTTGTGAACTTGTCAGTCAATCAGGCGCCATTAGCATTCCTAAGACCTTTTCTGAATTTTGTCATTCGATCAGGCGCCTTTGGCTGCCCTAAGACCTTTTGTGAACTTGTCAGTCAATCAGGTGCCATTAGCATTCCTGAGACCTTTTGTGAATTTTGTCAGTTGATCAGGCGCCTTTGGCTGCCCTGAGACCTTTTGTGAATTTGTCAGTCAATCAGGCGCCTTTGGCTGCCCTGAGACCTTTTGTGCATACGCCATTTTTCCAACTTACTTTATTGCTTAAAGCGGGCATTTACAAGGTAAGACTCAAGCGTAATTTTTTTTCAACCACTTGCCATTGATGGGCGTTTTGACCTTGGTCCCATTCATGCATCGAAGCTTGTAATATCCGTTTTCTGCCACTTTCCTTATTGTAAACGGGCCTTCCCAATTTGCTGCGAATTTGCCAGCACTGGCATTTCTCTGTACGTGCAGGGCGATTTTTAAGCCTAGCTCATCAATCTTGAAGGTCCTCTCCTTTACACTATGGTTATAGTAGTTAGCTGCACGCTTCCTATAAGCTTCTGCGAACCTTTCTGCACGTGTTCTTCTTTCCTCTATTGTGTCTAAATGGGCAAAGCGGCTCACTTCATCTGGCGTGGTATGGCTAGCCATTGCCACTCTTGCTGATGGGATTGTTATCTCTGTGGGTAGGATCGCATCTTCTCCGTAGACCAGTGAGTAAGGAGATGCTCCTGTAGAACTGCGCTTAGAAATCCTATACGCCCAGAGTGCCAGCGGCAACTGCTCGTGCCATTCTCTATGGTGGTCATGTACTATTCTACTGAGGATGCGGATGAGCGTCTTATTTGTTGCCTCCGCTTGCCCATTCCCTTTGGGATAATAAGGGGTAGACGTGTGGAGCCTTACATTGTATTGGCGGAGTAAATCAATTACATCCTTGTTCACGAATGATTTCGCGCTATCTGCCCAGATTATCATGGGCGCGCCGAACCTGCAAATGATGTGTTCTTTGATGAATGCGGCTATTGTGGCACCTGCGTAATCTTTGAGGGGTATCGCCTCGACCCATTTCGATGCGTACTCGGTGGCGGTGATTATGTACTTATGTCGCTTTGAGGATATTGGGTTGATTGGCCCTATAAGATCAAGCCCCCAGCTGTAGAATGGACAGGGCGTTACTATGCTATGCAATAGTGCGTGGGGGGCTTGGATCAAGTTCCCATGTGTCTGGCACTGCAAGCATCTTCGGGCGTGTTCTGTGGTATCACTTTCCATGGTCGGCCAGTAAAACCCTCCTTCGTAGAGTTGCAGGAACAACTTATGCATCCCCTGGTGCTCTGCATCGTGGGATCGGGTCATGACTTCTATGGATTCCTGATTTGACAGGCATCGCAGCGCGGCATTACCATAACTTTTCCGATCGAGAATGCCTTCATGCATGAAGAAACGCGCTGCCTTCCTTTGTATTTTTAAAGCCATTTGTCTGTCACCATGTAGCTTCCTGTGTTGGATGAAATCGATGTAAGGTTGTCTCCAGTCTACTTATTCGACTGTGCAGACCTCCGCGGGCTGTGGTGGGGCTTGGAAATCGGCACAACTATCTTGGAGTGCTGCTGCTTGAGCTGACATACTTGGCCAATATACGCCCATCCTTTGAAGCCTTCTGTATAGATGAACGACACCGGTCTTCCCATATGTTTCCGTGTGTAGTTCTCGGAGTAACTTCTCCGCCTCCCTTTTATTTACACATCTTGCGAGGGATCCTCCGGCCGCCCTGTAGTACAACGCACCTTGGATCATCACGAACTGCTTTAAGGCTTGAGTAAGAATCACTCGCTCTTCGTCCATCCGCGTCAAGTCTTCGATGTATGCCTTTCTCCAGTCGTCCGCCTCCTCGAAGGAAAAGTCCTCTTTCCAAGTACTAGGTAGCCCTTTTCTTCGTACCGTAACCGTACCCTCTTCTTCGTCGTTTAATGACACCTTGCTTGCCAAGATTTCCAGGGCGTCTGCGTGTTTATTTCCACCTCTGCCAGTATGATCTAAAGTCAATCCCGTTTGACTCATCATCCTTTGGGCCTCCGCCCGGTAGGGGGCCAGGTGCGGCTTTTTGACGTGGAAATCTCCTTTCACTTGATTCGTAACAAGCCGGGAATCGCCTTTGAATTCAACGCCTCCAAGGTTAAGCTCTTTCGCCATTTGGAGTCCCAAAATTAGGGCTTCATACTCTGCCGCATTATTACTGCATGGAAAATCCAGTTTGAACGAGTATGAGAGTAGTTCTCCCCGCGGGGCTTCGAAGACTACTCCTGCTCCTCCCACGGACCCGTAAGAGGATCCGTCAAAGAACATGGTCCAAGGCTTGTCAACATCTGCGGCTGCGACCTCTCCAGGTATGTATTCATGTACTTCATTGTCTCCTTCTCCTGGGAACATGGCCATGAGGTCGGCTATTGCTTGTCCCCTTACAGCGTTCGGCTGCTGGTACTTGAGCTCGAATTCCGACAGTTGAAGCAACCATCGGGCGGTTCTCCCTGTAAGGACAGGCTTCGAAGCCAGGTACGCTATCGGGTTCGCTGCTGCCACCATAATGGTTTCATGTGTTAGGAGGTAGGGGCGCAGCTTTTGAGTCGCGTATATGAAGGACAAACATGCTTGCTCTACACGCGGGTATCTTAATTTTGCATCTTGTAGGACCCGACTCACGTAATAGATAGGTGACAACTCAGTTCCCCCCATGTCTTGCGTGAGAACTGCGTCGATTGCTGAGCTGGTAAATGCCGTGTAGAGATAAAGAGGGACTCCGCGTATCAGAGGTCTAAGAATCTTAGGGCTGACAAGACACTGCTTCAACTTTTCAAAGACGGCACACTGTACCTCTCCCCGTATGAAGGGTATACCTTTTTTCAGCAAGGGAAGGAACGCAGTAATCAGCTGTGCTAAACCAGGCACGAAGCATCGTATGTACGATATTCGTCCTATAAAGGCTTGCAACTCTTTGGTGTTCGCCGGCGGTGCCATTGTTGTGATTGCTTCGACTTTTCTCGGGTGTCGAGTCTACTTGAATTCCCTCATTAGTCACTACAAATCCCAAGAATTTCCCGGATATGACCCCAAAGGCGCACTTGAGAGGGTTCATCTTAAGTTTGAATTTCCTGCATCTCTCAAAGGTCGTCATTAGGTGAGAGATATGATCCTCAGCCTCTTATGTCTTGACTACGATGTCGTCAACATATACTTTTACTGTCCGGTACAGCAGGTCGTGGAAGATGGATGTCATGGCGCGCTGATACGTGGCACCGGCGTTCTTCAATCCAAACGGCATCACTACGTAGTAGAAGTTTCCGTATGAGGTTTGGAAGGCGGTTTTCTTTGCATCTGCAGGGTCCATATTTACTTGGTTATATCTGCTGAAGCCATCCATGAAAGAATATCTTTTCTTTTTCCCGGTCGCGTCCAGCATCATGTCGATGTTTGGCAGCGGGAAATCGTCCTTTGGGCAAGCTCGGTTCAGGTCTCTATAGTCTACACAACACCTAACCTTTCCATTTCCTTGATTAATGGCACGATGTTAGCTAACCAAGTGGGGTGTTGTATTGGCTTAATGAATTTGGCTTTAAGTAGCCGCTCCACTTCCTCCTTTATCGCGAGGGCGGTAGCCCTAGGAAACTCGCGGCTTCTTTGCTTCACGGGTTTGAATTCAGACGATAGTCCTAGATTATGTACCACGAGATCTCTATCTAAACCCGACATTTCGTCATAGCCATAAGAGAAGACGTCCTTGTATTCTTTAAGTAACGCGATCAATGCTACCCTTTCCTCTTGGTCCATATTCTTTCTTATCATGATGGAGCGCTTGTCTTCTTGTGTTCCTATGTTGATTTCTTCCATTACATCCATGATAAGGTCTTTTTGCGTTCGTTCCTCATTGGTTCTCGTGGTGACGCTTACCAACTGATCGCGCAATTCTTGGTCATTAATCGTGCTGTAGGGAAGCTCGGACAAGCTTTGTTATGTGATTTCGTCGGGAACCCCCGCTTCACTCATCAACTCGTCAGCGTGGTTTTGCTCATTTGCGGGCATTCCCTCGACTAATTTTTATAATCGGTACACATGTCCACCATCGGGCCTGGAGAAGCGTTGGAAACTGGGTTGCTCATCTTGCTTCCTTTTTCTTTCCGTTGGTAACACCATCCTTGACGGACTGAACACAGATTTGGTGGGTTCCGCTTTTTCTTCGTCCCCCCACTTCGGCAGCGGGGTGAGTCGAGCTTCAGGCATTTCTTCCTCTTATTTTGGCTCGTCATAGAAAATTGCGTCTGCCATATATGCTTCTTCTGGGTCGAAAGGGTTGCTCGTGGTGGGAATTCGGTTCTGCTTGCCACCTATGTTAGTTTTTACACATTGATGGTACTTCGACGCGACTACTTTGTGGTTGAGTAGCCAGCCTCGCCCTAGTAACACATGGAAGGTAGTTTCATCTTCTAGAACATAAAAAGGGGTGGTCCCTCGGATAGGACCAACCTTCATTGCTAGGTTAATGATTCCAATAGATGTTTGGGCGTGGGCTCCAAACCCTTTCACTGTAGTGACCCACATTATTATCGCGGACCGCTGTATGCCTAAAACATCGAGCGTATGTATCGAAATCAGGTTTAAGAATGCGCCCCCGTCAACAAAAGCTCTTTTTAGCGGTTGTCTGTCGATATACACGATGAAATATAAAGGCCTGAGGTGCTCTCCCGGGTAACAGATGTCTTCGTTGGTGAATATGATCGCCTCCTTAGGGAGAAGCCTATAGGGACTCCCTGCTGCTATGGCTGCTATGGCCTTAGACGCTTCCTTGATTTGATCTTCGTTGAAGCCGAGTGAATCGAAAAACTGTTGAGCCAATACTGTCTTATCAAATTGATGAACCACGCCGTCTGTGTTAGCAAAAGTAGAATTCTCCATATCCACCTCGCATGCTTCTCCTTCATCCTCGGTCCAGGGCCTCCAGGCATCTCCGCTTGGGTCATGGGAAAGCATCATTACGTGATGTGGGGTGGTTTTGCCATCTTCCGCTTTGTTCATTTCAATCTCGCCTATTTCCAGCTTTTTCTGAAACATCCTTCGCAGGTTGAAGCAGTCGATTGTAGGGTGTTGTATCCTCCGATAAAAGTGACAATAGCACGCATCATTTTTGTCAAGAGTGCTAGGATCCATTTTTTTCGGGGGAAACTGGGTTTCCTTGTTTGCTACCCATTGTTCTAATAATCCGACGATTTGTTCCTTGCTGCAAGGCAGAGGTGGCGGGAGCGCTTGTGTTCCCCAACCCTCGCGATTATTATTTGCATGGGTATTTCTCGGCATGGTCGATACAGTGTTAACCGAGTTTCGCCAAACATAATCCGAGCTTGGTTCTTCAATGCAATCGGCGATCCATGCGACTGCCTCCTCCAGTTCTACAAATATGGGGAAGCGAAAGTTTACCAGATTCTTTTTGAAAGATGGAGTCATCCCCCGGAAGCAAATTTACACTAACGCTTCTTCTTTAACGTCTTCATGGCAATCGAGAGTGAGAAGGCGGAATCTAGCTATGTATTTTTCTATCTCCTCGCCTATGCGCTGATTGTACTTGCTCAGGTCTATGGTTGTGACCTTCCTTTTTGCTGAATAGAACTTTCTGAGAAAAAGCGTTGACATGGCTGACCATGAATGGACGCTCCTTGGCTTGAGGTTGTCGTACCAGGTGAACGCCGTATCAGTCAGCGATTTCGGAAACTCTCTCAGACATAGCTTCCCATCCGCCGCGCGATCATTCATTGTAGACAGGAATCGACTGAGGTGCTCTCTCGCGTTGCCTTGGCCATTGTAGACCTTGAATTTTGGTGAAGTAGAATCTTCAGGGTACTGATTTTCAGAGGAGTAAGGACTCGCCATGAAGTTATAATTGTCTTGTTTAACGATTCTGTAATTCAATTCTAGGTATTTTGCAATCGCCTCTTGTGTCATAGCCATAGGCTCGTTTTCCACTTCCTCTACATCTTCTGCTGTTTCTCTAACATTTTTCCCTGCACTAGCCGCCTTTCATGAGCTTTCTCAGCTCTCGTTCTTTACGTACGTGCTCTTCTAGTTTTTTTTGCATCTCCTCGAGGGAAAGCTGAGTAAGCGGCGCTTCCTCGCCCTCGTGTTGTTTATCTTCTTCGCGCGTGATGTTTTATTTTCTCGCATGCGTGATTGGGTCTGATAATATACCTACTCTCTCTCCTTCTGAGTTAATTGGGGGTGTGTTTAAGTTTCCTGCCGCGCCTGAGCTGGCGCCTTCTGTGTGTGTCATTGTAAGCTAGGCACGAGCCTCTGGGTGTGGTCGCCAAATGTTGAGAGGTGAATTTCAGTTTAGGTTCTACCCGTCCTAGCTATTACACATGACCTCACAATTCCAATAATAGTAAGAGAGACAGTTGTCTTTCCATTGTACCTTGTCCTTTCTTTTATAGGCTTTCTTAAAAGCCCCTCTTTTTACTACTTCATGACACATGTCCTAATACCTCTTAATTACCCTTAATGCCATTCTTTAACATAATCCCTTCCTTCTTCATTAATTCCTCCTTTATCCTCCCATCTTTCATGGGTATCTTCTATTTGGGCTTGGGTTTAGTCCCCAAGTCCTACATCTTAACCCAAGTTCACCTCTATTCTTAGGGGCATATCCAACTCGTTAAGGGGTATTATTTTTCATGTATCAACAATATTCACTCTAGTTCTTTGTTGCTGCAATTTGCAAAACAAAATAAGTTTATGGACCAAAACATTTTAGTTGTTCTTACCACACCAGCCTTCGTTTCACCATTCTTTCTACATAACTAACCTCCACAAATCAAGGCAATACCATAGGTTACTTCATTGCTGATTTGGGTATAACAACAAACTATTAGTATCACGGTTATTAAGGTTTCCGGTGTCTGCGCAGAATTTTTCATGAATATTACTCAATAATTTCCATGAACAGGCTGCAACTTTTATAATAATACATAATTTATACAAATAGATAGAAATGTCTTCATCTCCACTATATTTAAGAGTCAATGCCTTGATCAGAATGATCAAGCTTAAGATGATGAAGCCATATTTCATGATTAAATTGTGAAAATACAAACGAAAATAGGAACAATTTGTGAATTAAGTGTAGAAGTGGATAACTACAGCAGGTGGATTAATAGCCCGTTAAACGAGCAGTATCTCGGCTAGGGATGGCAACGGATAAATATCCGCCGGACAATACCGATAAGGTTAAGGGTTATCGGATATCGGATATCCAGTATCCGATAATATCCGGCGGAATCAAAAAATTCCATATCGATAAGGTTAAGGATAATCTATCGGATATCAGAATTTTTTCCGAAAAAATCCGGTTCATAACTATTCCTTTCCCATCAACATCAATATCAAGTTTTACAGAATCCATTTTCGCAGCATTAACCAAAATCCAGAGAAATCAATGAGATGGACTCTTCTTCGCTGCACATAAACACACAGTTGAAATTAATTTCCAAAGCGTGACACCCCAAATTGAAAAACCTAATAATCCCTCAATCAAAATCAATTTCTTAATAGAAATCGCCTCCAAAAAAATGGAAATGAAACGAAACCCGCATGTACCTGGGTCGCGAGAAAGGGTTTAGATTTATTAAATTCAACAGTATCTCTACCATTGTTATGATCAGAAGAAGAATAAGGTATTACTGGTGGTGTTGAAGAAGGTGTTTTTGAGAATCTTGAGGGCAAAGATGAAGCATCAGATCTATGATTAAGTCCAAGTGTTGATGCAACAATAGGTGATGAATCACCTGTTGGAGAAAATGAGTTTTATTTGTTGGTTTTATAGTCTTGGTGGGAATGGAACTTAGGACCTTTAAGTCTCTAAGGGTACTTGCTCATTTTCTTATGAGTGGATGAAATATGACCTTTAGTCCCATATAGTCTATAACTAAAGAGGAGTTCTACTATTTAACTAATCCATTATGGATAGTTAGACAAACAATGTGGGTGGAACGAGTGGGGCAAAATATATTTGTTTTCACTAAGGCTTGGGCTTATGGCTCGGGCTCGTGCTTACGCCATGGACGTATGTCAACCAACACTTATCTTTTTGGCAAAATTACTCTTGAATTATTTCCTAAATGAATTTAAACTCAAATTAAATTTTGTCTTGAATGTGGGGGGCGTGTGACATGGGAGATTTTATTTTCTTACCAAACATATTTCATAACGTTTTTATGTGCATAAATGACGACATTATTTCGTACCGTTTTTTTGACTATTTTATGACTGATTTATTTCGACATCATGCAACATAATTTCGCACATTAATGTGCATTGATTTGACCTCTCTCATTTCTATCTATAAAAGGGACTAGAATTCTTCATTCCAAATTGTGTCCAGAAGAAGCTATTATCCTTCTTCTTTTCGTCCTTCTCCATCTGTGTGGTTTTTATATTCTGTGCCATTGGTGTTGAGTTCGTAAGAGTGGGAAAGTATTATAGTGCTTATAGTATTTGTAACGGGCAGTTTTATCCTGGATAAGACTTCACCACGGGTATAGGCATCACTCATTTTGAGGCGTACCGATAAACTATCGTGTTAAGGACAGCGTGTTGAACACGTGACTTTGTCCTCTGTTTGTTGTTTCCCATTAAGTGTTTATTTAAGCTTTTTCAGAAATTTGTTTCTAACATCATTCTTTCAGTATTTTATTATTGCAGTACCAACAATCTTTTTTTTATGCATATTAACATGATAGCTCTTTTCTGTAACAATGGGTAAGAATGATGTTTATAGGCCTGCAAATTTTCTGGGGAGCTCGTCCGTTTCGTGAAATCGATCACTTACATTACAAAGGAGCTAAGTATCAATAAATTTTGTTTATTTGATTGTTCCTTGTTTTTGACTTCTACACCCAACATCTTAAGACACTAAAGTTTGTATTAATCATGGATGTTAATTGTAGTGTGAAAAACAAAAAACGAATTTTTGGTCAGCTGTAGAGTTTCAAATTTTTCTCTTAACCTAGAAGTAATTTCGATGAACCCTTTTGAAAAAATGTAGTAGACATCTTGATAGTTACCCACACAAATTTTCAGAATTTTTGGAGTTGTAAAACTATTTTTTTTGATATTTTACAAAACAGATAAACGTTCCTGAAAAATTCTGACGAGCAGAAATTTGTTGTTGACTAAATTAGTTTTAAAAGGGTAACCATGAGTTTTATGAAATGGTGATTCAAACAAAGTTTGTATATCTAGATGTAATCTTCAAAACTCATATTTTATTTTCCGATTCGGAACCAAGGTTTGTGAGATGTGGTGTATTAGGTGATTGGGAAATTACCGTGTCCGTGGTAGGAGTATAAACGAAGATTGTGACATGAAATTGAAAAAGGGACATTGCTACCAGGAGCATGTGGATGAACACAAGTCTTCCAAAGATGACAAAGGCAATAACATCAAACGCACCTCTAAGCGTAGTCTTCATAAGAAAGGTATGTTTCGTAAAACTGAATCCGACATTACTTTAATTAAGGGTGATTGTTGTGTTTGTAAAATTCCTGGCCACGCGGCAATAATTTGTAGACAACATTAAAATCTTATTAAGTAGAAAGTTAATGCTAATTTAGTTGAAAAAGAAAACTAGAACGAGTTCAGTGGCATGATGTCGGAAGTTATTTTAATAACCAATGTGAGAAACTGGGGTGGACTCTGGAGCCACTAAGCATGTTTGTTGAAACAGAGACCTTTTCACATCCTATCAGAGGATAGGGGATGTCGAGTGACTCTATATGAGTAACTCATCCGCAACAAAGGTTGCATAAATGGAAAGGTCGAGCAGAAGCTCATATCTGTAAAGACAATCACATTGAATGGAGTTTCCATATTCCGGGCATATGTAAGAATCTTGTTTCTTGTTATGTTTAAGATTTAAGATATTAATTAAATCTGTAGAAATTGTTGAAACCAAGGGCACTGAATTTTAGGCAAGGGTTATAAGACTTAGGGTCTATATAATCTTAACAGAAAAATCTGATAAAGTAAACACAGTTGGTTCTTATGCTTTCTTTTGTGTGTTTTGGTTGTTTGCATGGTAGACTTAGAACCGTTAGTTTATAAGTCAATGCATTAACTGGCTAGCGCAGCAGACGAACCCAAATTTAGTTTGGTTTTTGAACACAAAAGTGAGACTTGTGAAGTATTCAAATTTGCTTTAAAATCTTTTAGAAAAATTAATCCTGTTAGACCTAATTGACTTGTTTTTAATCCTTTCTAAGGTGGTAAAAATTGGTTTGTAACTTATGTAGATGACCATACGTGGTATTGTCATATATACTTGCTTAGGAAAGGATGATGCCTTAGAAGCCATAAGTTGTATAAAGCTGAAGTTGAAAACCAATCAGGTGTTACCATTAAAAAGGTTAGGTCTGGACGTGATAGCAAGTATGAAATTCTTAAAGAGAATTTTTGGCATTATTTATAAAGATCACACTTCTTATTCACCATAATCTATTGGTATAGTTAAATATAAAGGAAAGAACCGTTAAGGAGATGATATATGCCATGTTGACTATTTCAAGATTAAACCGCCAACTTGTGAGGGGGAGGTCGTTCTCTAAAACTGCTATATCTTGAATAGAGTAACCTTTAAAGGATCAGTTAAAACTCCATATGATTATGGAAAGATAGACAACCTTATTATGCATACGTAAAAGTGTGGGGGTGTTCTGAGTACCCTTCTGCATATAGTTTTTGGTTGTGAGTTATGCTTATTATGACATTAGTGTGAATACTTTTATGAAATCTAGGGATGATGAGTTTTGTGAACATGTTTTTTATGAAACCTGTCTTTTCTTAAGGTGTGTTGTTGATCCCCTAGATGTCTTTTCAACTAGTTAGAATTTACCTTCAAAGAAAGATGTAGTAGAGTTGATCCTAGGAGAAGTAAAAGGATTAGAACTGGGACTTCTTATAGATCTGACTTCATAATGCGCCTAGCTTAGTCTGAGCTCCAGACTCGTAAAGAAGCCATAACATTTACTAATTAAAACCTAATTCTGGTAAAAAGCTTCATTTAGTGAAATGGACTCAGTCCGTCAGAACCAGACTTGAGAGCTTGCAAAGTTTACCTCCAGGGAATAAGACCATAGAGTGTAAATGAGTCTTTAGGAGGAAACGTAAGGTAGATGAAACTGTGGAAATTATAAGGCTACGGTGGTAGCTAAAGGCTATAAACTAAAAGAAGGTGTAGATTTCTTTAATTCTTATTCACTTGTGACGAGAATTACTTCCGTTGAGTTGCTAATTGCTTTTGCTGCTATACTGAGAGATACATAAGATTGATGTTAAGACAACTTTTCTAAACCCGTGAATTAGATAAACAAATTTACGTACACCAACCTGAGGACTTTGTAGTGAAAGGTTATGAAGACAAAGTTTGTAAGTTTAACAAATTTTTGTATTGTTTTAAATAAGCACATAAACAAGGACATGAAAAATTTGATCATGTGATATAGCGTCGTGGATTTAAGTCATGAATCTGACAAGTGTACTTATGGTGAACTTGTTAAGGATGCATGTGTGATTGTATGCGTGTATTGCTTATACTTGATACAAACATATATGTGTTTTACTCCACTCAAATATGTGAGCTGAATGAGAACGTGGACATAAAAGAATTATGCCGTGTTGATGTGATCATAAGGATGAGGATTAGAAGACATTCTTATGATTATAGTCTTAGTCATTCTTATTTGGTTGAATTTGTGCTTAACAGATACAATCAGTTTGATTGTAAATCTACTTGTAATCCACGCAATCCTTCTTGTAGACTCAAGAAGGATAATGTTGATAGACTATCATAACTTTAATACTCAAGGTCTATAGGAATTATGATGAATTTAATGAACTATAAGGGTCCAGACATTTCCTATAGTGTGAGTAAGTTAAGTAGGTATACTTGTAATCCAGAGCAGGAGCATTTGGATGCACTTAGTAGAGTATTACGGTACCTAAAGTACTATATGACCTTTAGTAAATATACGAAAGGTATCCTGCTCTCCTTAATGGATTTTGTGATGCAAACTGGATAGCTGACTCAAAGGAGTCTAAGTCTACGAGTGGATGTATTTTCACTCTAGCATGAGGGTTTGTTTTGGAAGATTTCCAAACAAACATATATTTCTCAATTCATTATGAAATCTGAGAGTATTGCGTTAGATAAAGCATGAGAGGGGGCCGAGCGCCTAAGATACTTTTTAGAAGATATTCCTCTCTGCCATAGGCCTGTGCCAGCTATATCTATACACTGTGTTAGCCTAGCTATAATAGCTAAAGCTAAAAACTAACTAATCTCAATCGGCGTTATTTCCATTGATTGGATAGAATATCGCGTAACCTTTGACGAAAGGTTTGTCCAAAGAGATAGTTAATAATGCATCGAGGGGGATGTGGCTTAGGCTCATTAAATAAACTTGCTATGAAGGATACTCAACCTTGTTGACTGGAGATCCCAAGATCAAGGTTTTGAATGAGACAACTAATTTGTGGCGGGTCAAGGTAAACATTATCAGAGAATTTCATTCTCTGCTCTTTCCATATGGTGTAGACGTGATAGTGTGACTGCATGTGAAGGATGACTTTTAACTAAGTCTTAATGAGTTCTATAGTTTCAATTTGAGATTGAAGTGGGGTGTAGCAGTAAACACTCTTGAGGGAACTCACCTATCTGAATGTGGAAGTGGGTCGCTTCCTATGAGAATAGAGCTGATTCTCTAGCATTCTGAGAAACGGGATTTGTCCAGGGCCAAAAAGGACACAACGGCACGAACTTGACAGCACCTAGAGAGCTATCACGCGTGGTTATTATCGCGGATTACACCAAACGATGGCAGTTCAAGACATCGCGTTCACTGTCCATCAAGTAGTTCCGGCAATTTCTCACTAAGCAAAGGTTCAAGACCTCATGGACACCTCTTGCCTAAGTGGTATTTCTCGCTTTTCGTTTTCTGATTTTTATCGGTATTTCATTCATGTGGGGGATTGTTGGAGAAAATGAGTTTTATTTGTTGGTTTTATAGTCTTGGTGGGAATGGAACTTAGGACCTTTAAGTCTCTAAGGGTACTTGCTCATTTTCTTATGAGTGAATGAAATATGACCTTTAGTCCCATAAAGGGTATAACTAAAGAGGAGTTCCACTATTTAACTAATCCATTATGGATAGTTAGACAAACAATGTGGGTGGAACGAGTAGGGCAAAATATATTTGTTTTCACTAAGGCTTGGGCTTATGGCTCGGGCTCGTGCTTACGCCATGGACGTATGTCAACCAACACTTATCTTTTTGGCAAAATTACTCTTGAATTATTTCCTAAATGAATTTAAACTCAAATTAAATTTTGTCTTGAATGTGGGGGCGTGTGACATGGGAGATTTTATTTTCTTACCAAACATATTTCATAACGTTTTTATGTGCATAAATGACGACATTATTTCTTACCGTTTTTTGACTATTTTATGACTAATTTATGTCGACATCATGCAACATAATTTCGCACATTAATGTGCATTGATTTCACCTCCCTCATTTCTATCTATAAAAGGGACTAGAATTCTTCATTCCAAATTGTGTCCAGAAGAAGCTATTATCCTTCTTCTTTTCGTCTTTCTCCCTCTGTGTGGTTTTTATATTCCGTGCCATTGTTGTTGAGTTCGTAAGAGTGGGCAAGTATTATAGTGCTTATAGTATTTGCAACGGGCAGTTTTATCCTGGATACGACTTCACCACGGGGTATAGGCATCACTCATTTTGAGACGTACCGGTGAACTATCGTGTTAAGGACAGCGTGTTGAACACGTGACTCTGTCCTCTGTTTGTTGTTTCCCATTAAGTGTTTATTTAAGCTTTTTCAGAAATTTGTTTCTAACATCATTCTTTCAATATTTTATTGTTGCAGTACCAACATCACCACCATCAAAACTAGAATCAAAATCACTTCCACCTCCTCCTCCTCCTCCTCCTTTATTTTCCAAAATTGAATTCAGGGTTATATCTTTGTTTGGTAGTCGAATTGGAATCAATGTCCTTAGTTTTGATTTTATAATAAATTTTTTCTCCGTATCATTTTGATATGTTGATGTGGTCGTGGTTCGGTCATCTGATTTATTTGGTGATGAGAAATTTACAGTGAAAAAGGATGAAGAGATAATACACGTCAAAGCAGATGAAGACGATGGATTGAAAAGGGTTTTATGAAAGGAAATTGCCAATTACTAGTATTAGGTTATCTCCGACAGATAATACCTAGGGGTAGGAAATTACTAGTACACCCCTGCTTATCGGATATCGGATATTAACCAAACGGAATCAGCCTATTCCGATAGGATTAAGAGGTAATTCCGATAAAATCTCCGATTTCGATATCCGAAATTCGATATGTCGGATTAAATCCTATAGGATGTCGAATTTTCGGAAACGGATATCGGAATCCGTTGCCAGCCCTAAATTCTCTGCTAAAGCATTGACACCTATCAGTAGTGTCACGGCCAAGCACGATAAAAGCATTGCGGCTATGGACAATTTGAGCATTTTCCTATCCATATTTTAGCATCCCATACCGGGTCAAATTTGTCAATTTGGTCGATTTTGCAAAAAGTAAATAAAAATAAGACATTGCTCATGAAGTCATCAAACATAAACCTAATATCACTGATAATTGACGAGGGATGAACAGCCACAGAACAACTTTCTACCGGATCATGATCTGATCTTACTCATCTCCAATGGTACACATAAATCAGTCCTGGAAAATTAGTCAATTTTTTTTGATATGTATCAACTAAAGAGTGTTAGATTTTCAAAACCCATTGCATTGAACAACTGGCCAATGTTACACGTGTGAATAATTGAACCCATAATATTCACAATATAAAAAGTTTGTGGAAAACTGAAGCCTGCAATGGATCATCAGAATACTGGTCCAATGTCTCAAAAGGGAATTTGAGTGAAGTTCTGCAACAAGTGTACTTTCTCTAAAACTCTCCTTTCACTGTACACTTTTTGGTAGAAGTGGCAACCAACATGGCCAACAAACTTGCCAGAAGCTGCTTGATCTGCAAATTGTGTAATAACTTAGCATTAGATCAAACTTCAATTCCCTTTCCATTTCTTATGATTCAACAAGGCATAAACTGTTTCATAGAAAATAAAGCTTCAGTTCTTCTAAGCCACATATGTACAAGATAAATAAAAGACAAAACCCAACAACTCAAATAGCAAAAAGGAGACCACTTCAAAGGTAGCCAAA
Organism: Papaver armeniacum; assembly: GCA_023531295.1. NCBI lineage: Eukaryota > Viridiplantae > Streptophyta > Magnoliopsida > Ranunculales > Papaveraceae > Papaver > Papaver armeniacum. The sequence goes on along the minus strand of JAJJWW010010287.1, from coordinate 185,471 downwards.
AGAGGAGGCCTTCATATAATTCATACAATTAGTGTCTTACATCGTAGCTTCCCATGATCACTAGATGACCGTCAGGGCCTAATCTCTTTCAACTGATACCTAAAAATCAGATGGAGTGAGCCAAATGTTTGACTAAAGGCTCCACTAATTTCCATTAAATTTTGCATAGTAATACAAAAGAGAGAAAAAAGAGGCAGTCCTTTAAGTAAAGTTTCCAATAGATTTAAGTTATTTAAGTGAAGTTTGCATTGAGCATTTTAAGTATAAAAGTCATGAAGGATGAAAATTTTCAGTAATTTTAAAACTGCAAATTTCACAACCCTTTGTTTCTCAAATGATGTCTATATTTTAATCAAAGATTAATACAGTTTACCGTAATTACTAATTAAGGTTTTTCTCTCTCTCACTGCATCATGCAAATTTTCCACAAATACGTTGTGGAACCTACGTTACGTTTTCTAGATTAATAGGATCCTGAAATCAATAGTGACTGTGTTTAAAGGGAGCCACTGCCTTACATGTTGACCTCTTCTTAGTTACCATTTGTTGTCACAATCCATGTATAAGTCACTAATACATTTTGTGCTAGTAACTTAAATATAACCACTATCTGAAGTAGCATGTCATTGTGTCTGTAGTAACAGTATCAGGAAGTAATCATTCGAATAAGGGACGTTAACCTTCTCATAATGCATTTAACTAGTTGAATGGATACGAGATGAATAATAGGTATAGTACATTTTACTAGTGTGACAATGGATATGAGAAGCATAATCCTCGTAATGTAAAATATTTAGCAACTACAACTAAACAGATATGAGAAGGAACAGACAAACCTTTCGTCATTTAATCAAATCACTGATAGGCGAAATCTTGGGGTATATTACCCAATGAGGCACCATGTTTCTTAATTATCTGGGCTGCTTGGAGTAGAATGTCTTGTTGTGTAGAGTACAGTTCGTCTTTGCTCTACAAACACAATAGCAAAATATAAGATTTAAGCTTTGGTACTTCTTACCTACTCTATCCTAGGCCAAGAAATAAAGAATCTAAGGCACCAAGAAAACAAAAGCTCTTGTGATTAGAACTTTTTGAAGCCGATCAAAGTTTGAAATGAAAAATACAAAAATGGTAGCAGGTATGAGCACATAGGAGTTAACATAGACAAAGACCAGCTAAGGAAAACAACTAAGTGATGTAACGACAAATTTTTACCATATGTACGAGATTGCATCCAATGGTCAGCTCAGCATATGAGTTCTCTATCTGAGAAAGAAAACAGTAAGGAGCCTCCTTTCCTAAGAATATCTTTGCATTCGATCTTATCATGGACTTTATGTCATCCGCGATCTGGGGAATCTTTTCGAAGCTATCGATTTGCAGAGGAATTTTGGTCAACATTCCACGCCATTGAGCACGTGATTTATTCACAATAACCTAGAAGAATTTCCATTGTACAAACCAGTTTTGTTACCTACGTTGCTCCAAAATCTCATAACAAACATACTAAAAACAGTAATTTAAGAAGCTTCTAACACAGGTCACAACATCAGGGAGAAAAGGAAAGAGCAATTCTCTGAGTTATAAATAATACAAAACACAGGAAAGTAAATAAAGTTATAAAGATGATAAAAAATTATTTAGTTATGTTACAGTAGCTTAATTGCGTTAAGACTGCGTGAATTTGAATCAACTACAAGATCAGATTCATACACAAATCTGAGTTGTAGTGAATTTAAGTTAGGAACTTGAGGTCGTCTGTAATGAAAGAGATCATGAAATGAACTGAGAAACTTTAAACTACTAGAGTTACTACCAGCATGGTTAAACCCCCGAAGTATGCAAGCGAGTGTGGTGACCATAAATAATTTCGACTGAGATTTATCTTAGTTCATAAGCATCAATCTAATGGGATGGCAAAACAGAAAGTCAGAAAAGAAGGCATACCTGACTAGAAAATAACGAATTCGGAACAGTAACAGGAAACTTCTCTGCGTTCAATAATTGTGTAGTAGTCAGTCCCATTTCTATCACTTGACCTTCTATGGACCCAGCCTGCAAAACATTTAATTAGGACAAATTCCATAGGAGAATCTTCAAAGCAGGATTTACATAATGATGATATATACACTAATAACTAACAACCAATCCCTGTTAAAAATCCCGAGAGTGTTCCAAGTGATGGGATTGAAATCCTCGGAAAAAATGAAAAAGCCCAAGGCAGAAGAATATGCTTGCCTCACTACTCGAACTCATTTTAAAGCATCAGAGCATATAGTTAATTGGATGTACTACACATGCAGATATATAAGTACTGAAATGGCTGGATAATATTGCATGCTTATGGCGTAAACAGTCTGATTAAGTAAAACCTCCTTACATACCCCTGGGCAATGAACTGCCTAGGTGATCATCGACTTAAAACATGTGTAGATTTTTCACATGGCCTTGAATATAATAGTGTGTCAGTTTTGGTCGTCTTAGTAACAAAAATATGTTGGACTTCCTTGAGCAAAATAAAGGAAGGGAAGTGCTTTGAACCCAAAAAACGTACAGGTGTTAGCAGAATGAGATATACTTGTCCATAGAAGACTAAATAAACCCTTGACCAACTCGAAATATGTATGTATTTTCGAGGTAGTGTGAATATACTTTCATCTCATGGATACAGGACTATATACATTCAGAGGTAAATGTACCTTTATGGTATCACCCAGCGAGAAGGGTTTTGAAAACTGCATAGACAATCCGCTGAGCACATTTCCAAGAATGTCCTTGGCAGCAAAAGCAGTAGCCACTCCTACATTAAAGAATAAGAAAGGAACATAATAAATTGCAACAGAAATCCAAAATTTGCAAATAATTATAGCTTAATCTTATCACTATTTAATTAGGTTGGCACATTATGCATTCCCTTACTCTCTATAGCATGCTTATGAGGATCAAGAAGGTGACACAATGGTGGGTATCACAAGCCAAGCATATTAGTATAGTTGTCTCTTTCAAGGAAAGTTGAATAAGTAGTAGTCTAGTATTTTGTTTGTTTTAAGTTGTCGGTGAGGGCGTGACTCCTACCTATATTGTGTGGGAGATTAAATACAATGGAAAGCTTTGTTTGGTAACTCTATTCTCTATAAGAAAAAGATAGTAAGGAAAGTTAGACTCAAGGTCGAATTTCCATAAGAAATCTGAATAAGAACAATAACATCTTCAACCGCTTAATAAATCAATCATGTTAAGAAAGATTGAAAGATTGATTCCCCTTGATCAAGTACTTTCAACCTCTCTCTTGTCTAAGCAAGCTTTTTATTTCCCAACTGATACATTTCATTGATAAGAATAGTCTGGGATTTTTTTACTCCAACAGACTAGTTCTCCTCTTATGAGCTTTAGAATGGTTTTTCCTTCAGACTTTTGCTTTCACCACTGCATTTAAATGGAAACACCTCTCCAAGGTTCTTATACCATCCCCCAAGGGAACATAAACAACAACAGTTTTTTGGGTTTGCAGCCTGGAAAACGGCATCGATACATCTTGGCAGACTACTAAAAAGCATTTAAATCACATACTGGTGGTCATTGAAACTGAAACTCATACAAACTTCCATAAGCTAAGGAAACACATTCTGGAGCATCAGGGGTCTGAAAACTGGTACCAAGTTGGTCAAAGAAAGATCAAACTGAGGCCGAGCAACTAGATCTCACAACCACTTCTCACGGGGAAGAGACGGAAATGATACCAACTTGAATAACTAAAAATGTTGAACTAAAAGAAGTGCAAAATATATGTCTCTGTAACTTCGTTCCATGTAGGTGTTATCGGTAGTAGATAGACAAACATAGCATACAACAACTTGACATTTTACTTCATTTATGTGAACCTCCCAACATAGAGACAGAGTATGTATATCCCGAAAAGTACCTCCCGGAGTTCCTTTTCACTAAAGATGAAAGATAAAATGGAATGACAAAAGACACGAGCAGTGCACAAAATGTACCTCCTATACCACCAACAGTCAAAATGGACTGCACAGCAACACCACATGCCTCGGCAACACCCATTAGCCCCAACACCATCAAACCAACAGATGAAACCTTGTCTAGAGCAAGCAGCCTTTCTCGATCCAGTCCAGCTAAATTCTGAGCAGATACAGCACGAGTAATTGCATTTGTCTTCCATCTAAAGAGAAACCATATAACCGAGAGGACAGCAGCGCCTCTCCAAGCTTCTGTAATGTATAGGGACGTTATTGTGGTTGGTGCAACCAAAAGACTCCTGAAACGATGAGAAGAAAGAAAATTTACAATGTACAAGATCAGATACTTGAAAAATTAGAAGACACTGAACCCTGTCTATTTAAGGCCTATATAGGCTAAGTAACTAATAACATAGTGTAAATTAACTCACAAGTATGAGAAGGCCATAAAACTGACTAGATATCGCACAGGATCTTCTAATGCACCCCAAAAACTTTTCTCATAAGGAACAAGTTCCCGAGGTAAGCCTCCTGATAACAGTGTAGCAGTCCCCTTCATTGAGTACTTGTGGAATTGCCTCAATAGCTTAGGCATAACCACCCAAGCAAATAAGGTACCAGTCAAAGTTCCACCAACAGGAACAATAACAGTTCTTAGATAAGAATGTGACTCAAGCAATTGATGGATATGAGGAGTAATGTCATTAGCTGCGTCTTTAGCCTTTTCTCCGGTAAAAGCTGAAGCATCAACCACAGATTGCCAAGCAGTCTTCAAACTATCAGCCCAATCTGTATTAACTGCACCACTGCTGTCAACACCATTAGATCCGTTTGCAACTGATACAGCTGAATTTGTAGATTCTTGTGGCCCGGAAACCGATGAATATGCTCGATGTGTGCTACTTAGACTTACACTGAGGGGAAAAGTAGCCTTCCAAGAGTGTAAGTTGGATAAGCCATTGTTTTGTAAGGCTGATATGGGTTCGATCCTATAATGCCTATTATCAGCAAGAGATTGAAAAGCCCTAGTTCTAATCTGAAAATCAGCATCCAAACAACGAGGAACACTCGTTGGGCAGTTACGAACCCCATTGCTAAATCTTGTTAAATTTTTATAATAACTAGATGCTTTTGATGCATGATTGAAGCCTGACTTCAGAAACGAATATCCTCCGGACATTATAAAGTATTGAGCCTATACCTCTGGAACTTAATTAGTCAACTTCTAAGGAAGAAGCTGTAGTAATTGAAAATGTCTGCAAGTTTAACCGAGAACTTTTATGAGATCATTAGTTCGACATCTAAAGAATCAAAGTAAAATACATAAAAACAGTAGAAATTTAATTGGGGAACTAGGGTTTGTTATTGCGGATGAAGAAAAAAAGAAAAAAAATGTGGATAGAGAAAAAAAACCTAGGTCAATTCATGGAGATAAAGACACAACAAGAATAAATTGAGAAACAATTAAGTAGATGTGAAAAATTTAGGAATTAAGAACCAGATAGAGGGCGAGAGAGATCTGCTACCTTATTATTTCAGTATTTCTACCCTTCATGAATGGATAGAGAAGGTTTGCTGCTACTGAAGAAGAAAAAGGCTTACATGAAACCAAATTCTTAACTTGTTGCTGAAGAAGGTTGGGACCTGGGAGAGCATAAGGGTGCACAGGAACCGAGCCGGACCGCCGGACCGTCCCGGAACCGGTGGAACCGTACCTGGTTTTGTTTCGAACCGAGGAACGGGGTACAGGTACCGGTCCAAAGTATAGGAACCGAGGCTAGGGAGGTACAGGTACACGGTCCTGACCTAGTCCGTGCTTAGAACCTGTGCCGTCTGTCTGGATTAGTAGTAGCCGTTTAGATTTAGGGGATGATAGATCAATAATAAACGTTGGATTAAGTGGTGGTATATAAGCCAACATTACAGGGCTAGGGTTTCTATTCTCAATTTCGTTTCTTTTTTCTTTTAGTCTCCTCTCCTCTGTCTCTGAGAAGGAGAAGAAGTGAAGAAATCCGTCGGATTACTCCTCTCAGTCTCATTGATTGATAAATCGTAAAGGTGAGTAGATGTTTTTCGAGTATTGGCTTGTAGATTTTATTGGTTTATGTCTCAGTTCTTAGTACTAAGAGGTAATCAGATGTTGCATATTTTGATTTTTTTTTCTTCAGTATACTGGATTTAGGTTAACGTTTCTTCTACTTCGCATCTTCTTTCAATTTCTTGATTGTCTCAGTTCGCTGTCATTTTTTTTTTTTTCAATTTCTTAATTTTCTTTGTTTTTTTTTCTCCAAATCTATCTGATTTTTTCTTAATTTTTTGTTGTTGTTGGAATGATTCGAATGAATTAATCAGGCGAGTAAGTTTTACTCCAAATGAATCTGTGTGATCTGTTTGATATTGAAAGCTATGTCTGATTATTTTAGAGTTTCACTTTCACAGGGTAAGACAAAGGGAAAAGATTCAAGGAACTGAACTGGATTAACCCATCAATCAGATTATCTAAGGGAGTGGAGAAAAAGAAGGAAAAGGTTAGAGATTTGTTGGATGGTGTTATTGTTTTGGATTATGTTGTTGCTAATTAGGGTGTTAGTAATTGTTGCTTAGTTCTGATTTATTTTACAACTTAGATTGATGGGTTTTTGATTTTCTAATTTACTCAATCATTTACTTGTTGTGATTACGATTTGGTTCATTACACTGCTGTAGAATTTGATGATGATGATATAAGTACCAAGTATTTAACTGCAATTACATGTTAGAGCAGGACAAGAATGACAAGTAGTTAGTTCTTATGTTTCATGAATCTTCATGTTTCATCACCTCCCTGCTTGTCTAAATAAAATGTATTTTATTGAAATGAATAATCAATAGGTACTGAGAAGTTAATGTGAATAGGCTTTGTGTTGCTTAAAGTTTTAGGAGTAACAAATTGTGCTTGTAATGGCGAAAAATTAGCAAAGGTAAACAGTTTCTTGTCTTGTTAGGGTGTTAGTAATTGTTAATGAAATTAGGGTGTTAGACTGTTAGTAATTGTTGTTTAGTAATTGTTGTTAATCAATTTGTTCTGATTTCTTTTACAACTTAGATTGATGGGTTAATTGTTGCTTAATTCTTTTCTTGTTGCTTTTGAAATTTTTACATTTTGATGGACTTGTATGAGTTCTTAAGTTGTAGATAATCTGGATTAGTTGATCAAGTGTATTGTACTATTGTTGTATGAGTTCTTAAGTTGTAGATAATCTGGATTAGTTGATCAAGTGTATTGTACTATTGTTGTATGAGTTCTTAAGTTGTAGATAATCTTGATTTGTTAATCTGACTTGATCAAGTGTATTGTTGCAGGTAATCTTGATTAGTTCTTTGAAATCATATATGGACTAGAGACAGGACGGGACAGCTAGTTGCTCTTACTGAGGTTAGCATTTTACTTTTTTGTTGTGTTGTGTGACTTGTGTCATGTCACTCATGTGTGTAGTTTACTAGTTTGGCACTGTGTAGTTTACTGAGGTTATATGGAATTGTTTGTCAGTGATGGATGCATCAATTCCAGCTAGGGTTCGGAACGTAATATGGAGCCATTTCACTAGGAGAAATGTTGAAGAAGCCACTTGCAATTATTGTGGAAGGACTTATAGAGCTAACATCTCCAAAAATGGAACTTCTGCCTTGTGGAAGCACTTTAAGAGATGCACCCACAATCCTAATCATAACAGAGCTCACATAATTAATGCTTAGAAGTTAGAACTTATGCAATTATGCTTAATGCTTAGAACTTTGATGCCTTTAATGTTTATAACTTTTATATGTATGATTCTATTTCTATGAATTCACTTTTATTTTCAGTTCTTGTTTCTTATTTCCTTTGAGGTTTTATTTTCAGTTCTTATTTCTTCTTCATTTTATAAGTATGAATGTATGAATGCATGGATGCATCAAGTTTCTTATTTAATTTTCCAGTTCAGTTCTTATTTCAGTTCAGTTTCATTTCAGTTCTTATTTCAGTTCTTATTTAATTTTTTAGCACTTAAATTTGATTTCTCAGTGATCAAGCATGGATGCATCAAGTCAAGCTCATGGAACAGCTACTCATACACCTACCACTGCTACAGATACAATTGTTGGATCCTCTATCCAACCAACATATGGAGCAGCAGAGCCAGCAGCAATAGATGTAGAAGCTACTTCTACTCAAATTGGTGTCAAGATAACTTCTGACATATGGAATCATTTCACTAGGAAGAATGTTCAATAAGCTGAATGTAATTACTGCAAGAAGATAATAAAGGCTCATATTGGAAGGAATGGTACAAGTGGAATGTGGAAGCACTTTAACAGATGCAAGCAGAATCCTAACAAGCCAAAGCCAAAAGGACAACAAACTCTTACATTAAAACCTGCAGCACAGGGTGAGGATGAAGGTCAGTTAGTCTCTACTATTTTCAGTCAAGAGAAATGTAAAAGGGCAGTTGTTGAGTTTATTATAATTGATGAGATGTCCTTTAGAGAAATTGAGGGTGAAGGTTTTAGGAGAATGATGCATGTCTTAGAGCCTAGATTTGTTGTACCAAGTAGAATGACTATTTACAGATGTTTATTAGAAATGTATGTAGTTGAGAAAGAGAAGTTGAAAGATTACTTCAAGTCAAGCAAGCAGAGGGTTAGTTTGACAACAGACACATGGACATCACCAAATAATTTCAACTACATCTGTGTAACAGTTCACTTTATTGATCAGCACTGGAAGTTAGAAAAGAGAATTATTATGTTTTGTGAGGTTAGTGGTCACAAAGGAACTGATATTGGTGAGATGTTGGAGAAGTGCTTATCTGATTGGGGGCTTAAAGATGTTTTTTCTGTCACTTTGGATAATGCTAGTGCCAACAAGTTAGCAATGGATTATTTGACCACTAGTATTGTTTCAATGACAAGGGCAGAAGAGAGAGCTAAGTACTTGCATGTAAGTGTATGTATATGATTTTTTTTTTTTTACTTTCTAGTTAGAGTTGTGTTTATTAGTTATTACTTTGTACAAAAATCTAATACTTGTATGAATCTACATCTTTTCAGGTAAGGTGTGCAGCTCATGTGCTTGCACTTGTTGTAAAAGATGTTGTAAGGGTCTACAACAAATCAATTGCAAGAATAAGGTCAGTTGTCAAGTATATAAAGGGTTCTCCAGCTAGGTTGGCTAAACTTAGACATTGTGCAAAATTAGTTGGAATATAGTCTAAGATAACATTGATTTTAGATGTTAAGACTAGATGGAACAACACATTCTTGATGGTAGAGGCTGCACTAGTGTTTGAAAGAGCTTTCAGTAGGTTAGAAAGGTATGATAGGGAATATATGAAGTTGTTTTTCTTCCCTACTAAAGAGAATGAGAAAGATTTACCCAATGTTAATGATTTTGATATGATGTTACTGCTGGTGAAGAAGAAGAAGAATTTAGTGAAGAAGAACAAGAAGAAGAAGTTGTTGTGAAGGGAAAGAAGAAGGCACAAAAGAAGAAGAAGAACAAGAAGAAGGTAATAGTGAGGAAACCTGCTCCATGTCAAGAGGATTGGGTCTTTTCCAAAGGCCTTGTCAAATGTTTGAAGGTATTCTTTGATGCCACTGTTGCATTTTCAGCCTCAACTAAGGTAACAACAAACACTTTCTTATGGAAATTAGTTATCATTTATGAACAACTAGTTGAGTTTAGATATAATGTAGATGAAGATCCTTTTATTGCTACTATGGCTGGAAAAATGTTTAAGAAGTATAACAAATATTGGGGTGATTATGCAAAGTTGAGCTCTACCACCTTTTTTGCCATGTTGTTGGATCCTAAAGAGAAAGAAAAAGGACTTTTATTTGCTCTAGAGTGCTTGTATGGGAAGCAGTCTTCTGAGGTTGAATATGTTATGAAGAGTGTGTTATTAGATTTAAGATTCTATTTGAAAAATATAAAGATGTGTATTCAGTTCATGAGGAGCAGTTAAGTACTTCTATTCAGGGACAAGCAGTGTTAAGTAAACCAGGGGCAGGGCCAAGTCGTATGAAAGAGTTGATGTCAAGGAGTAAGAGGTTCAAGAGCAGCCCAAGTGTTGATGTGGGCAAAACAGAGTTGGATAAATATTTAATTGACTAGTATGAAGAAGGTGATGGAGAAGATTGTGAAGATGAGTTTGACTTGTTGGGTTGGTGGAAGACCAACAGTAACAAGTATAAGATACTTGCACATATGGCTAAGGATATACTAGCCATTCATGTGTCGTCTGTCGCCTCTGAATCTGCTTTAAGCACAGGAAAGCGAGTTTTAAGTCCTTGTAGAAGCTCTTTATCTACAAGGACAGTTGAGGCATTGCTTTGCACACAAAGCTGGCTAAGGAAGCCAATACAACTTGATCTTCTATCTGATTACATGCCAGATGACGATGTTGAACTTGAAGAAGGTAACATACAAACATATACTGATATACATATTACTTGTGTTTGGCAGTAATAGATATAGACTAATAGTTACTAACTGCTATTACTTGTTTTTGCAGCGTTACTTGGTCCTATCAACAATAATGCCACCACAAGTGCTGCTGTCATGGATTAGAAGATCAAGATTCAAGACTTTGTATTTTGTCGATAACAAGATCTTCGAATTGACCAAAGTTTTGTTCGGTTGGGATCATATTAAGACGGAGTCTATGCTTGTGATTAAGGATGGTTATCTAAGCAAGAAGTTTAATCTGAAGAAGTTGAGGGATACATTCTCTAGGACCAAGGAAATATATGATAAGGAAGGATGGGTGGACTTGGTGCGAATCAATGCTACCGCGTCAGCTTATTTGTTATACGTCCTGGGAAAATGTATCTTCCTCAACAGTTCCGGAAGCTTGGACGACGCCAAGTATATTCAACTATTGCATCCCTTTGATCAGATGCATAAGTATTCTTGGGGTACTGCGGTGGTTGCCTTCTTGAACAATGAGTTGACAAAGGCTTTAAGGGCACTCACTGCGCAAGTTAATGGAAATATATGTCTCTTCCAGGTAATTTTATTGTCTAAATCATTTATATTTGCAAAATGCTTGTAAGATAAGATTCTTACTAAACTTTGTGTTTGCATAAGTTTGGGTATATGAGCACTTCCCTACTTTGGTGAAAGCCAACCCCCACGTCAAAGTGAACACTAAGATTACGCTTAATAAGCTAAGAGGACAGAGATACAGTTTTAGTGGTGCTCAAGATAAGGATATGCCGCAGCAGCTTATCAACATGTGAATCGCCTTGGACAAATTGACTGCGGATGAGGTAATATTTGATCCGTATCGAGATGCTAGAAATCAAGGTTTAATTCAAATGAGATATGATGTTGCATTCTACTACGGTCCCTTGTTGTACACCCATGGATTTTCAATGTACGATCCACATCGGGTAATGCGACAAGTGGGTTACGTCCAAGAAGAAGCCCATTTCGATGATGAGCCGTTCTTTAAAGTGGAGAAGGAAGGGTGCGCCACATCCCAAAAAAGTATTGACGTCCGTTACGCTCCACCACCAGGTAAAGATCATTGGAACAGAAGAAGGGGCCGTAAAGTCGATACGAGTCTTTTGGACGAGGTGACCAAAGGTCATGAAGATCATGAAAATTACATTCCGTGGTACTTGGGTTTTGCTCGCCCTACTGTGATTAGGGAACATGCTCTTGAACAACTAGCTCGTAAGAAGAAGATGCCACCGAAAGACCCAACAACAAGTCTCAAGAACTTTGTAAGTATTTTAGAGTTGTTCTTATTGTTTTAAGATTACATTATCGAATTAGTCTATTAATTGTTTGTTGTTTAATTGAAAATAGAAGGAGCATTTGAAGACCCTTGTGAAAATGATGTGTTGCGCGAGAGAATTAGTCTATCATTTCCACCACTGTCCAGTCAAGACTTAGTGTGTGTGTTTGTGTGCTACTGCCTACTGCTACTTGTTCTTTTTTTAGATTTTCAAGACTTTGGTTGTTTGGCATATTGGTTTGCTAGTATTATTGCTACTTATTAGTTGTTGCTTTGTTCTTTGATTGAGATATTGCTTAATATATTGAAAAACAGGTAAAACAGGTACTTAGAGAAATATATGTCTGGAAAAGTACCGATTGGTAGCGGAACCGTACCTGGTACCGGACGTGTACCTAATGGTACCGGAACCGAGGTACAAGGTACATGTACCGGTCCAAAATTTTGGAACCGAGCCTAGGGAGGTACAGGTACTCGGCCTGGGCAAGAACCGAGCCGAACCGTACCGTGTGCACCCTTAGGAGAGCACAACATTTCTTAATATCTCACATGGACTGGTCAGACTTCTGACTAAGAAAGACCTCCTGACTCGACATACGAGGCTACGAGCCTACCAACTATTATGCCATGTCCAATGGGAAAATACTCCTTCATAAGGAAAAATTTATAAGCAATGCCCCATTTGTAAGCAATGCCCCTTAATGGATTACAACAAACTTAAGGATGAGAATTTGAGGACACACCAGCGCAGAATTGGGGTAAAAGTGCATTTAAAAGCCTGGCTTGATTGGGGTATACCTAGATTAGTTGAGTATACCTAATGAGACAAAACCTGGGTCATTTAGAAGTAAAACAGGCCACCCCTTAACCATGTATTTTCTATATACCCTTGTTTAATTAACACTAAAAATTCTGATTAGGTTAATTAATTGAATTTATATTAAAATTTTGAAATTATGAATTCAGTAGATTAAACCTTTTGTCATTCGATTTCGATCAACACTTTCAGTTCTGAAAATGTGAAAAAGTCGGCAAGGTCGAAGATTGAATAAGGTGCCGACTAACTTTGGCAGGCAAGGTCGACGTTTGAATAAGGTGCCGACTAAGTATAGCCGGCATGGTCTGCGGATGAAGAAAATGTCAACTATTTCTGGCCTAAAGGTCTATGAATGAAGAAAATGCCGACTATCCTGGGCCAGCTATCTTATGGTCGGCATATAAATATTTCCTACAATGCCGGCTATCATATAGTCGGCATGCAAATAATTTCTAACCTTGCCGGCTGACTTATAGTCGGCATGCAAATAATTTCTAACATTGCCGGTTGTTGAAAAGTCGGCAACGTAACCTTGCCGACCTTTAGTTATACCCAACAGAAAACAGAATATGGGAAGATGTAATTAACTTTATTCATGCAATTTTGGTTACTACATTGATTGAAACATAAAATCTAACTCCTTGTCGACGGAACAACGAATGCACTTAGCATGTGCATCAAGCCTTTGAACCCCTATGCGACCCTAGTGGACGATCTATAGTCTCGTGAGGGTTTACATAGAGATCTACGCACAAAGCCTACACTAAAACCATCAATCTTCGTCGAAGGAATCTGAGTCCCATTCATCCGACATGAAGTCCGGAGCATACTCAAGAATTTTGGTTACCATGAATTGGTAGCTTGCATCGAATGTGAATGCTTCCCCCTTCTCCTCCAAGTAGCGCGCTTTGACGACTTCATGCTACAAAAACAAAACACAAGCTTACTTTGTTAGTGGTGTTTAGTAGGAAGATCAAACAACATGGATCACGTAAAATAAGCTACAAAAATACTTACAAATTGTTCAATGGACAATCCAAAGTGGCTAGCGTTCAAAATCGGTTTTTGGATAGCTAAAAAAACAAGTATCGCATTTTCGATGACTAGGTGCCTATCATGAATTTGTTGAACACTTCTTCCATTAGTATTCCCAAACTCTTTCCTATATTTGTTGTATACCCTAGCCCAAAAGGTAACGACATCCACCCTTACGGAGGACTGATTTCTAAACCCAAGTTTCCGCATACCATGCTTTAGTGATGGATATATCTTCATTTGAATCAAATGATGCCATTGTTGTATGTAGAGGTATTGGGAGACTTAGATGGAGTGTATGATGATATGAGCTTTGGAGAGTATATGCAAATAGGTGTGTGTTTTTTTGTAGAGAGAACTAGTGTATTTATAGGATGGTGCCCAAATTTGGTCGTTATGGTAGTCAATCAATGCAGTTGTACTTGCAAAAATTTGAATTTTGAACTCGCCGGCGAGGTTTTTGTTTCCCCAATATGCCGACTAAGTTTAGCCGGCAGGGTCGTAATTTTATTGCCCTGCCGACCTTATGATTTTAGGCATCAGGAGTTCATTTTCTTCTGTATAACAGTCGGCAAGGTATTTCGTAATTAGCGTGCCGGCTTTTATATAGTCGGCAAGATCGTAATTTTATAACCCTGCCAACCTTATGATTTTAGGCATCGGGAGAAGGTATTTTATGCAACACATAGTCGGCAGGGTCGATAATTTAATACCTTGTCGGTTGTATAACAGTCGGCAAGGTATTGATTTGCTTACCTTGCCGACCCTGTTAACTACACCATTGAAGCTGTCAGGGCCAGCAGTCTGGCAGTTCACAACCTTGCCGACCCTGGTTTAGTCGGCAATGTGTAACTTAATAAAACCCTGCCGGCGGAATTATTGAAACTTAACATAGCTAAAAACAACATTCATTCAACAACTAGAAATCCAACATTTGTCCAAAATACGAAAACATACGTCCCATAAACCTTAAAAAAAAAACATATGTCCAACCATTAACCTTAACATTTGTCTACCACAACATAAAGAAATAAACTAGAAAAATATTCATTCACCACCACGACCACGACCACGGCCCCGTTTAGCATTTTCACAACCACCACCACCACCACCACGGGTACGAGCCCTCTTTTTTCAGCATTCATCTTGGCTTGTGCTTCCCTCTTGGCTTGTGCTTCCCTCTTTAGTTCAGCATTAGCTTGATCGAACAATTCGTCGGCATCCTCATTGTCAACATTGCTAGCATAATCAATGTGCTTAGTTTGCTCTTCAATCGACAAAGGCTCTCCTGTTTCTCTCGCGCAACACATCATTTTCACAAGGGTCTTCAAATGCTCCTTCTATTTTCAATTAAACAACAAACAATTAATAGACTAATTCGATAATGTAATCTTAAAACAATAAGAACAACTCTAAAATACTTACAAAGTTCTTGAGACTTGTTGTTGGGTCTTTCGGTGGCATCTTCTTCTTACGAGCTAGTTGTTCAAGAGCCTGTTCCCTAATCACAGTAGGGCGAGCAAAACCCAAGTACCACGGAATGTAATTTTCATGATCTTCATGACCTTTGGTCACCTCGTCCAAAAGACTCGTATCGACTTTACGGCCCCTTCTTCTGTTCCAATGATCTTTACCTGGTGGTGAAGCGTAACGGACGTCAATACTTTTTTGGGATGTGGCGCACCCTTCCTTCTCCACTTTAAAGAACGGCTCATCATCGAAATGGGCTTCTTCTTGGACGTAACCCACTTGTCGCATTACCCGATGTGGATCGTACATTGAAAATCCATGGGTGTACAACAAGGGACCGTAGTAGAATGCAACATCATATCTCATTTGAATTAAACCTTGATTTCTAGCATCTCGATACGGATCAAATATTACCTCATCCGTAGTCAATTTGTCCAAGGCGATTCACATGTTGATAAGCTGCTGCGGCATATCCTTATATTGAGCACCACTAAAACTGTATCTCTGTCCTCTTAGCTTATTAAGCGCAATCTTAGTGTTCACTTTGACGTGGGGGTTGGCTTTCACCAAAGTAGGGAAGTGCTCATATACCCAAACTTATGCAAACACAAAGTTTAGTAAGAATCTTATCTTACAAGCATTTTGCAAATATAAATGATTTAGACAATAAAATTACCTAGAAGAGACATATATTTCCATTAACTTGCGCAGTGAGTGCCCTTAAAGCCTTTGTCAACTCATTGTTCAAGAAGGCAACCACCGCAGTACCCCAAGAATACTTATGCATCTGATCAAAGGGATGCAATAGTTGAATATACTTGGCGTCGACCAAGCTTCCGGAACTGTCGAGGAAGATACATTTTCCCAGGACGTATAACAAATAAGCTGACGCGGTAGCATTGATTCGCACCAAGTCCACCCATCCTTCCTTATCATATATTTCCTTGGTCCCAGAGAATGTATCCCTCAACTTCTTCAGATTAAACTTCTTGCTTAGATAACCATCCTTAATCACAAGCATAGACTCCGTCTTAATATGATCCCAACCGAACAAAACTTTGGCCATCACTGATTGCTTTTCCCTCAACCTCGAGGCATAGAATTTGATGAGCATCATTGGGAGTTATCGACATCTCACCGAATGGGAATAACATTGTATCAGTCTCTCCATAGAACCTCTCACAGAATACAAATACAGTAACTCTATCATACTCAACAATCGAACTCTCCACCGCAGGCCACAACCCGGAGTTCTTGCAATCGCTTGCACCTCGTCACATTCCTTGTCAAGTGGCCATTTCTTAATCACTGAACATGAAGCTTGGCGCCTCAAGATACGGATGGCATGCTTGTGATCCTAAATACCAAAAACACAAAATGAAAAGAAATACAAACACTTGAAGCAAATTTAAGATAGATACACTTAAATAAAAAACAAAGACGGATTGAGATTACTTACGATAGTATTTTGGATTTCACATGCCCATGAGTCTTTGTATCCAAAAAGAACATATCCACCATCTTCTGGGGTCCCCTTTAGAGGCTCACCTGGTTTCAGTGTAACCTTCAAGTGATAGGGAGGCATGTGGGAATCAACTGGTTTAGTGATAATTAACCATCTTCTTCTTTCTGGTTTTAGTTGTAGTTACATCTTGGGTTTGTTGATCATTAGCTTGAGTTTGTTCTCCACCTTCTTATTCTTTTTCTTCTTCTTCTTCCTCTTCAATAATTTTATCTTCTCTATCCTTATCTTTATCTCCATTACCATCATCATCATCATCATCATCATCATTACCTCCTCCAACAGGTGGCATGTCTTGATCACCATCATCATCATCATTGTTACCTCCTCCAGCAGCCGGAGTTCTTTCAACATCATCATCATCATTACCTCTTCTACCAGATGGAATTGATTGATCTTCATCTGGAGTTTCATATGAATCATTTAGTTCTGGTGGTGGTTGAGAATCATTCCGTTCACGGATCTTAAGCGTTCCCGGCTCAACTAATGCCCCTCGATGTGTTGCAGTCAAGAGTTTGTCACCAACACGAGGAGGTCTTGAAGGAGGAGTAACAGTTTTCTTCTTTCCCTTTGCCAACTTGAACAAGAACAATTAACAAAAAATTCATAAGTCGGAAGGGTCGACATATATAACCAATCCGGCGGAACAATGGTCGAAAAAATCGATATCTAAATTGCATGCCTGCTAAACTATAGTCGGCAAGGTATTATTCAAATAACTTGCCGGCTTATAACAACTATGAACACAGCCGGCATGGTGGTATTCAAATACCATTCCGACTTTTGTAACTTTAGGCATCAAGAGACACAAAATATTCAAATACAGCAGGCAAGGTAAAAAATTATAACAACTGACTAAAAAAAAATATATCGCCGGCAAGCTCTTAGGTTGAATATCTTGCCGACTCTGTAAAAATCAGTTACTGGTATTCAACATCCGGCAAGATCTTCAACCTAAGAGCTTGCCGACTAACCCTACATAGGAAAAGTCGGAATGGTCGTGGAACAAACACCTTGCCGGCTAAATAACTGCAAAATCACAAATTCGATTTTTCTGACCTAATTTGACATGCAAACATGAAATTGAAGTACTGGAGTGAGTTTATGTAGGCCCTTACTTTCTTAATCGCGCCATTTCTTCGGTTTCAGCGGCGTTGATTTCTTCTTCTTCAACTGCTTTTTTCTTCACTTTCTTTTGAACTAAATTTGCAATTCCAGGGTTATATTCATTGGGTTTTCTATTTGCTCCTTTCATACGACTAGGCCTCGGCCGTGGTGGCTCCATGTTTGAAGATTAATCGGAATTTTCGAACCGACGATTACGACGAATTAATCGACTAGTTTTCAATGGTGGGGGATGGAGAAGCCGGTAAGGTAGAGGTGGAGGAGAATAAGAAGAGAAGAAGATGAAATGAAAAAATGAAAACTGATTTAGTGTAATAAGAATTATAAAGGGTAAGGGTAGTTTTGTAACTTCACCCATTAGGACTCCCCCTTAGCCCTTAAAAAGAGTCAACTTAAAATTGGGTATACCCCAATCTGGATATACCCTAATTTCCAAGACAGAGATTTATTGGCCAGTGATTGACACTAGAGGGTTAGATTTGGGAGTTTTTCCTGACGGGATCAGCAGGCCAAAGAAAGGCGTGAAGTTACTTGGTGGCCCGGTGAGTTCAGATCCACAATTTTGTAAGGACTTGGTTATTAGTAGGGTGCATAAGAACTTGGAGTTGATGGAAGCTATTAAGAAGCTTAAGGATCTACAATGTGAGCTGCTACTCCTGCGGAACTGCAGTGGAGTCTCCAGACTTTACTTATCTATGCGCACGGTTAAGCCCGAATACTTATCTAGTGCTCAGCCGTTGTATGATGAGAACTTGTTCGAATACTTACGTCAACTTCTTATAGGTGATGGACCTGGTTTTGGGCTGCTTCAACAGAGATTAGTCACTCTTCCCATCAAACATGGTGGGATGGGGGTTTATACTATGAAAGACACTATGCAATATTGCTACGTGGCGTCTTATACACAGACAAGTTCTCAGCAGCGTAATATCTTACGACACTCCTATGTGGATGAATCGAGCCCCAGTCTTGGTCCCGCGTTTAATGCATATAATCAGGTATGTGGCATTATAGACTCACCACTTAGCATTGATGGAATCGCCCCCCTTTCTATGAGCTCTCTAGCGGTTACATACTTTGATGCTGTGGTGAAGAAAATTCCCACTGACTTTGATATGTCTGTACGTGATACGGTTTTGTGGCAATGCAATAAGACTAAACATGCTCAAGATTATTTGCTGGCTATTCCCATTGATAGACTGAACCAAAGGATTGGACCTCGACAGTTTCAATCTGTTGTGCGTTATAGATTGGGCATCCCCCTTTTTAAGGTGGGTGATGTATGTTCTGCATGTGGGCGGGAGATGGATATTTTTGGAGATCATGTTGTACACTATACCAAAGGGATTGGTCTCAAATTTCGACATGATCTTATTCGAGACACTTTTGCTGATATGTGTTATCGTGCAGGAGTCCCAGTTAGGAAGGAAGTATCTTTAGGGCTCATATCTAATGATGGTTCGACTTTGAGACCCGCTGACATCATGGTTTATAATTGGTTTAATGGGCATAACATATGTTTAGATGTTACGGGTGTTTCTCCTCTCACAGGTAAAGGTGTACATGCCTTTTCTCCAGGACAAGCGATTGCTAACGCTGTGGCCATGAAGAATGCTAAATATCTCGAAAAGTGTTCAGCTCAATGGTTCGGCTTTGGTGTCCTTGCTTTCACCACCAGGGGGAGTTGGGCAGTGACACAGTAGTTTTTTTTCAAAAGACTACGTAATTACATGGCCAGTCATGATGCGAATGTCAAGGTAGGAGATTTTCTTTTCCATAGGTTAGGTGTCGTCATTCAAAAAGGGATTGGAGCTCAGCTTGTTGCGAGACTCCCATCCAATTCTTGTAAACTCCTTTCTTTTGACGATGATTAATAAATTTCTTAAACACAAAAAAAACCCTCAAAATATGGCTCCGCAAATCGGGAGACCAACTCGGTTCAATCCAAAAGTACCCTAAATCATTTTCAATCAACTTTAATCTCTCCAACCTAAATTTGCATCTCAATTTTCCGATAAACAATTTATCCACCACTCCTCCCGTTTGCAAGTTGTTTCTCGATAATCTGGCTAAGATTTGCTAGTATTTTAAGTTTTTGTTCTCGTCGTTTATATCTAAGTTTTCTTACTAAGCTCTTTATCCTTTTAAGTTTTTTCTCAACACCGTTTCTCTCAGAGTTTTTAGAAACCTCTTTTTCTCTCTAACTCCCTCCTCTGTGAGTTGTTTTTCTCCAAATCTTTTTGGCTTTCTTCACTGATGTCATCTTCAGCAGTACTGTTCTCCCTCATCTGGTTTCACTTTTGATTTATTACAGTTTATGTTCTCGAAAATATTTCCCGCGCTTATTGCTGGTAGCTCTTCATTAATGTTTTCAACGTAATTTTTGGCTTGTCTGGTTGGTCTTGACCCTTGCGACTATAGTTGTTCGGAAAAGTTTGGTCATTCTAGTTTACTATCGTCTCTCTAAGCTTTTATTTTGCAGGTACACCTCATTCTTTGACTCTCCACCTAATTGATTGCTTCAACTGTAACCCTCGGTTCTTGTCTCCCTCCTTAAATATCCCCTCAATAATGGTCTTTATTGTTCCATCCATAACCAACACTCAACTTCAGTCAAAACATCATCGCAGCTTCTCTCAAGGTCTAATATAGACTACATTGTTGAATCCGTAAGAGTAAATGAGCCCATCTGTATCTTGAACTTCTTTCACCCTTCGTTCCACTGTTCAGTGTCAGTAAACCCTTTGAATATGAAGAATTATCAGGGAATTTTACTATTTTTACTCACTATTTTATGCTTATCGCGTTCACTGGGAGAAAATCTCGAGAATTGGTTGAGTAAAGACTCCACTTACTGGAAGTCATGGTCTAGTCTACTAGATTTATAGAAGACAGGCTGAAATCTCTGATGCAACATTTATGTAACTCAAGCCTTTTCACCCAAAAATGGAAACACCAACTCTCAGTGTTGATCAAGTTATGGCAGAAAAGATGTAACCGAAACTATCTCTGCAAAATGTTCTTGTTATTTCCCCTGAAGACAGGAAAAAAAGCAAGGAAAGGAGTAAATTTATGATCATTAGAAAAATCTAAGAAATGAACTAAAAGTGCATTGTCAACTCAACTATGAACCGGAGGCTATCATAATAGGCAGACCAACATAAGAAAATAGAGTAGTATTCAGTTTCAACACTCAAAATGACGCACAAAGAGCCAAGGAATCATCTCCATCAAAATTTCGTAAATTTCTTCTGCTGCTAAAACTCTATCATCTGAGTATTCATCCTTCCATGGTGGACATGACATCATAGGTGTGGTGGGTCATCATCCTTAACCTTTCACCAGACAAATGGTACGACAAAATCCTCCACCAGATAACAAGTACACTCGAAAGAGCTGTCCTGGACATTCAACTTCCACGAGACACTAACTACACTCGTAACAATCCAAGGGTGACGATTGTGCTAAGTGTGAACCAACCCCTCTGTGTTGATCTTACTCTTGACTTACATGAGGACGGAAAGTTCATAGTCAAGTTCTTTTATGTTGGGCTACCCAAAATATGTGATGTTTGCAGGATAATAAATCATCTTGACATATCGTGCTACATCGATGATACAGAAAGTGCATTAGAAACTTCGTTATCCTCATCATCAACGTCTGATTCAAGCACCTGCAAAATCACCTTTTCAACATATCCTTCATCTATTATCTCAACCAATACATTCACCTCCCCGAGAAATAGCTTCTCTTCTTTGATTCTCTTAATAACCCAGATCCACCAATCCTGCATGGTTCTGGTTCAACTTCTACTGAAGCTAAATAAGTAGTAACAAACATAGTCCCATACTACCATAACTCTCACAAAAGAGCAGTTAGTCCCACCAGCAGTCGTGGTCCAGAACCCGGGAGCTAGGAAGAACAATGGATTCAACTACCCATCAACAGAGTTCCCTCTTTCACTTTCAAAAACCAACCTTCAATCATTAGACAGACCTACCCTACCTCAGGTTTCTCGTTCTCTAATGACTTTGTTATTGAAGATTTTCCCCTGCCAAACCAAATTCAAATAAATGACCCATCTCACCCCCAATCTTTCACCTTCATCCCAACACCTCCACCACCAAAATTCTTCGATGACCCCCTAAAGAGCTTCAAACTTATATAAAAAAAACATCTTCTCCACCACCAAGACTCCAGAAAAATGCCAAGAACCAATCTTCTAAACTAACAATCCTCACATGAAAAGCTATATAAACTCTAAACAACCTGATTGTTCCATCAAACTTAGTTTACCCAACCGACTTAGAACTGACAATAGACACGCTCTCAGCTAAAATAGAGTTTCACAATAGGAAGGGTCCCAAAAAGCTACTGGATAATAAACCAAAACAAGTGGTTTTTTCGTCAAGCAAAATCACTCTACTTGGTTTGTTGGTTGATGAACATGAGAGAAAAATGAAAGAGTATGCTGATGGAATTGGAAAGATTGAGTCCCCAAGGTTAGCTGATTTAAACTAAATGGAAGAAGATGAGGAAGAAAATGACTCACAAAACTCTTTGGAGATGGATGGAGACCAAGTAAACAAAAACATCAACTCCACAAACGAAGATGAGATTTTAGTAACTCAAAGGGCTAGATACTTTGTAGTTAAGAAGTCTTCCATGGAAAAAGGAAAAGCAAAGATGGCTGATGATATGAAAAACTACATTGTGAGTAAAACAAATGGAGCTACAACAATAAGGATTGATGAAGACAAGAACTTATTAAGAAAGGATGGAAAAGCAGAAATCACTGAAGAAACCAAAAATGAAGATAAAACTCATCTTGCCCCACCAGATGTTCATAACTCCTTTAGTCCCCCAATAAAACCCTCCACCACAAGCAAAAGATTACCATAGAGTCATGAAGGAAGGTGTACCAATGAAGCAGAAAAGATTAGCGATAACAAACATGATCGGTAAACTGGAAAATGAAGCCAAAGGCCGTGACAACAGTAAGCAGTAAGGAGAATCAAACCGGACCAACCAGGTAATCACTTTCACTACTTTTGTTTTCAAATCTCAGTGAACCTCAAAGCTCTGTTAAATACCGTAGTTCTGAATTTTATTGAATTGAAAATTGTTAGTTTGGTCGATGCTATGTTTTTGGGAGTGTGAATACTGATTGCAAGCAACAAATTTTGAGTGTTGCGTATTATTCATTTATTGAGTTTATTTTGCGAACCCATGCTACTCATAAGTTATCTATATCTAAGTGCCTCTTTGAGCCAAGGGAAACTGAAGCTACTTCGAAGAAAATTCATTGGATTGTTAGTTATCAACCAATAACCCAGCATCATCTCTCAATCATCCTTTACCTGATACAAAGCCTTTTATCCTCTCAGGTTGCTACCACCCGAACCCCTCACACCTAGCAAATAGAATTTTCTCATCAAACCCTCTTAATGTCTTTGAATGTGCTAGCTTGGAACTTACAGGGTCTAGGAAAACCCGCTACCCAAACCCACCTCCAGAAGCTGATCTCTGAACATACACCATATATCCTCTTTCTCCAAGAAACCAAGAACAAACAACCCTTCATCAAACCCCTCTTACTCAAGCTTAAATACCAAACATTGAAATCATTAACCGACATGAGTTATAGGAACCACTGGGGGATTATCCTTAGATTGGTCTGATAAGGTCTCTATTAATGTTGTGAATACCACAGATATGCAAATAGATGTTATTGTTAACTGTAAGACCAATAGTAATGTTTGGTTGTTGTCGGGCACGTATGCATGTCCTTATAGGATACAAAACAAGTCAGTTGGGAGTATTTCAAAATTTTGGCTAGGACTGTTGATATATCGTGGATAGTTTTAGGGGACCTTAATTTCACCCTCTCTGGAGATGAAAAGCGTGAGGGTACGCTGATAGACCAAACTGAGAGTCTCTTCTTTACCAATTTGGTTAACTCTGTAGAGCTAACGGTTATGTGGGTTATCGAGTTGCATGATCCAGCTGTGAAAATAGAAGTTTTATGGATACCAGTTCATTCAAGTATATGAACTGATAGAATAGCATTCCTATCAGTTCATTCCAATAAATGATGAGTATGAAAAAAAAACAAAAAGAATTTCATTCTAGACGATGAAAACAAAACAATAGTTCGATAGCATATTTATAAGTTCATTCAATGAAATGAACTGTATTTAAATGATAAAAGTTTAAGAAAAACAACTCATTCCAGACAATGAAGTAATGAATAGCAGTTCTATCAGTTCATTCATTGGAATGAACTGCATGCTCCCATGGTAAAAAATGATGAAGTATTTAAAAAATAGAAGTTCATTCTAGAGAATGAATTAGAATACCAGATAATGAAGTACAACAAAAAAAATGCATTTTCAATGAAAGTATTTCATTCTTGATTGGAATAGTATGGAGATACCATAGACAATCTGCATCCCTAAAACACTTGACAGTATGCATAAGTCCGTCATTCTTAAACTTTACAACTTTATAACTAGACTCCATACAATATTTGTTCACAGCTAAACCTACTTCTTCAACAACACCATGAAAAACTTGACCAACACGTCTAAAAATGTCTTCCCTACCCTCAAATAAAAGAGGTTTCAATATCTCATGCCCTTCCATCAGGTATTTAATCTTTGAAGTCTCAATAAAATCACTACATGATTCATCATCGCTGACACTTTGCATGCAAATACCAGATGAAGAGCTGGAACCAGCACCATGACAAACCTTCTCAACTAACAAATAAAAATGCGTAAGATGCTTCGAACAAGAAACAACAATTAGACCAGGAGATCAAAATCACAACTAATAAACACTTTCTCACAACCTTCATCGTGAGTAAAACTTATGGTATGAGAAGTCAAGGATTTCCAATAGTCACAAACATACATCTTCAAATCATAAATCAAAGACTGTACAGAAACTTCAAGAGGAATTCCGTATACATATATAAATGCATAAAAACTTGAGAGAGACATACTTAAACTGAAAAAAACAAAAAATGAAGGTTCATATAAACAAATGAACTGAAGAAAACAAATAGTTCATTCTATCATACGAACACCTTGTTCTTAAACAAAAAGAGTTCATTCTAACATATGAACACCTAATTCCTTACAAAAAAAAGTTCATTCTAACATATGAACACATAATTTTTAACAAAAAAGAGTTTATCCTAACAGATGAACACCTTATTCTTAACAAAAATAACTTCAGTCTTTCAGATGAACACCAAATCTTAACAAAATAACTTCATTATTTCAGATGAACACCGATTCTTAATAAAACAGTTCATTCATTCAGATGAACACATTATTCTTAAAATAAAAAAACAACTAATCAAAATAACATAGATTGCAAAAAACTGATCTAAAAATGCAAAATCTGAACATGATTCATAACACATAGATCTAATTATAAAACGCTAAACAACTATTTACAAGAATTCAAAAGCTTATCAAAGTAGAAAACATGATGAATGAACAGAAAAATACAGAGAAATAGTATGAAAACTCACCAGAAATAAGAAGAATTTCAAAAAAAAAAAAACTTCAAATTTAAACTTTGTAAATCGAATCAATCTTCGTAATCAAAATCAAATCCCGCCTCACGCTCTCAGTCTCTGTAAAGTCGAATCAATCTTCGAAATATCAAATCTCTGCAACTCAAATCAATCTTCGTAATCAAACCAAATCTTCATAGGATCTAAATCAATTTTCGAACCATCAAATCTTCAAGATCAAACGAATCAAATTAATCTCTGTAAATCAAATCAATCTTCGTAACCCTAGAAAATTTCTATAGCAGCTGAAGAAAATTCGACAGCAGCAGCAAAGAGGAGAGACAGATAAATCTAAAACTGATATCCTTTTCTCTCAAAGGATCAGTATATATATGGTCCTAAAAAGGTATTTTAATAATCAAAAAAATAGATTTTGGGGAGGTATCGTCCACCATAGGATCAAACAACAATATATTTTTATTAAAAGGACCAACCAGACATTTGACCGAGTCAACATGACCCAACTCATTATATTATATTATTTATAAAACTATATGGTAGTTTCTACTATAGAAATTGTCCCGACAATATTATTATTATTATGGTTATTTTTTGAAGGAAGAGTAGACAGTATTATTAGAACTAGGAATTACTAGTTAATCAATTCTAGAGGACCCTGTTAGAGCACTGCTCGGTCGAACTCGCAAGTGTTGCTATCTCAAGCTTGTTTGTCAAGTTTAGTTGCCAAAACTATAAGTCTTGATTTCTAGTCTACTTATAACTAAGTCTCAGACTAGGATAGAAAGTGTAGTTGAGCTCGAGACTCCACGACGTTCATCATGCAAAGACGAAGAACTACTCAAGGAACTGGTGGATCTTCATCGACAAAAAGGTATGTGGAGACTTGAACTTATCTATCACTCAAAATTCTATCTACTCTATCTCCTATCTTGAGACAAAAGTCATATTGCTATGTAGACTTCGATCATACACATTTGCTATTTCGAGCCGAGTTTATCTCGCTTTTCTATTTCTCGAAATATGTGTTGGTAAGCTTTCGCTTTGGCCAAGTTCATCTTTACAAGTGACGAAAGTCATATTGATTATTTCAATATCTTGAAAATCACTTTGATGAAAAATAGTGTGTGAATAACCTCTATTTAACATCCTCTAAGAATGTTTTAATGATTGAAATGAGAGTTTAGAATATATAACCTTGAATGGATATATACACTGTATGTGAACTCATACTTGTGTAAGTCCAAAACCCTTGAACTAAAGTATGCGTACCTTACTGGTTCAGGATGTCCGGAAGCTAAGTACGCGTACCCGTACGCATACTGCAGGAAGTTCACATCCCATGAATTTCTGCTGGAGTTTGTGAACTGAAAACAAACTCAATCCGGGTACTTAAGTATGCGTACCGGTATGCATACTTGAGTGGGTTATTTTCTAAAAACGGTTTATTCGTGAACTAAGACATATATAAACTAAGTATTTGCAAATCGTGGCTATAATGTTCATGAATCGATTCGAGTGAATCAAAATCGTTTTTGCTTCGGTTGTGTCTTATATACTTCTATGAGATCTAAGCAATTAAACAACTCTCTAACTAGTTCTTTTGAGTCATTTGAACTAGTTATGGTGAAGATGAATAAGGTTGATATGAAAGTGCTCATATGGCTAACCATTGGTTAACTACAGTTGAACCAACTAGGTGTACACGTTTAGGTATGGTTACACAAACCTAAATGAACGTGCATTTCATTTGTGTATAACAAGCTAAGTTCGATCTAACGGTTGAAAGATATTAGCTTGAATCTAATAAGGTTTTCATCTAACGGTGAATATTGAATGCATTGTTACCAAGGTAACTTTGATTGCAAACCCTGATTTGGAGACTATATAAATGAGAACTCTAGCAACTAGGAAACCTAATCCCCACACCTCCTGTGTGATTCATCAAACAAGCAACATTTGCTCAGATGAGCAATATTTGCTCAGACTAAGGAATATTGGTTCAACTATCAATATCCAACAATTCATCAAATGAACAATATTTGTTCACCTTAACTATCAACATTTATTCGACAATTATACCTCCGTCTCAACATACATGTTCAATTCATGAGTCTTAGAAAATTTGCAAATCACGTTCGACTCAACAATACAAGGACTCATCGTCCCATAAAGTCAGCAACTGACTAACTAAATACACGTCTGCCTTGCAGACTCCACAATCACGAGACATCAATCGTGTCACATGGGGGATATTAATTAGGGTTTTGGTATGGCGGTCTACGTCACGTGTGTTCATACACACGATGATAATGTGAGCAAGTCGTGCAATCAGTTGGAGGAGTTAGCAAAGTAGTGGATGGAAAACCAACCAAGTCTTCGCACGATGAGCAACTGGTTTTCACACGATTTCCACTTCCCCACTCTTTGACTCCAGCAACTGTCACACTTCATGGGATCAAGGTGTTTACAATTCTAGCAATATAAATAAGTCTCTGAATCATGATTGAAAACAGGACAATCTTTCGTCAAACAGACAACAAGATATTAAGAACTCGATGTCTGAACAATTACTCTCAACAGATCAAAATTCAATCAATCAGAGATTATCTTATTTCTTCACGCAGAATACACAACACACCTACAAACTTCGATCACCATTGATCTCACACATTTCTCGGCTTCCCTCTTACAGATCGACCCATCCTCTCTTGTGACCGAATTGACTCTGGAACGGCCATTGTCTTGGTTTAGGCCGGAGTCCTACAGATTGATCTCTCGAATTCAAAGCACTCCCTTTTGCAGTGCATCTGTGTGAGGTTAGACAGTTCGCTCGGTTCAAGGAGTTTCCTCCGCACAGTCGTCTCCTCAATTCCTTAAAAACCAGCAACTCATTTTGCCCCATCTACAATCTTCTATATTTTTTTGTTTTTCGTTATGCTTTTTGATTTTCTATTTGTTTTTTTCAACTTTAATCATGACGATTAGATCGATTTAATGATTTATAGGTTCTTTTTCACCGTGTTCTTTCTTGATCTAGTAGTTTTATTGTTTTTCTATTTATATTGTTCAGTTGCATAATTTAATCCTGTTTTGTTCGTGTTTTAGTACTTTTCTGTTGATATTTTGAATTTTATTTTGTAATCGTCCTAATTTGTTCATTAGATTATCGTATTCTTCTTGTTTACATGTAGTTTGATAATAGGTTTGATATGGTTTCGATTTAATATATCAGGAAATCATGTGTTTCTGTTATTTTTTCGGGTTTTTTGTATGATCCTATATGTACTGTATATAGTATGTTTTTTTTTTGTGATATCTACTACGTTTATTGTACCATTTTTAATCAATACATATTTTGTTGTTGCACTGCAGATAATATGATTTTGCTTGTGTTTGTGTGATCTTACAGTACATATTAAAATGGTTTTAGTAATGTGATAAACTAGTTCTTTTAGCAATACATGTTAATATATAGTGTAGAATATATCAGGAAAAAAAAACAACAAAAGAATATACTTTGTACATACTGATATGTACTGCTGATTTCTTACTCTTATTTTTCATATTTTTGAATTTACCATAGGCATGATGAGTATACCGAAGATATGTTATTCTACCACCAACTATAATTAGGGCTCCATTAGGAAGAAAAAAGACGAATCGCATCAAAAGTGCATGGGAGAAGAGCAAAAATCCGGTTACATGTTAGAATTTTGGTTTGAGAGCTCATCACAACAAGGCTACATGCTATGTTGTCTGTCAGTGCCAATGATATTCATTCCAGTACAATTTTTTTAGTATATTTGGGTTTCAGTTTGTCTTAGAAGAAAACTGTCGCATTTTTTAACGTTTTTTTTACAATACAGTAATTTATGTACTGCTTATCTGAGATTTGAAGGTTTTTTTTTCTTCTAGAACTTTGTTTTGTTCCTTTATAAAGAGGTACGAATCTGTGGTTTGGGGGTGGCGGATGCAAAATAATAATTAAATGTGACCCGTTTTCATATCAATAAATACTATCAGAATATGAATCTGTGGGTATGATGCATATGTATTGTCCAGTACATATTAATATGTACTGAGAGTACATATCGATATGTGTTGTCATATTATGAATCTATGCATGTGATACATATGTACTGCATAGTACATATCAATATCTACTGTCAGAATAAGTACTGTCATTTTATAGAACTCGAAAAAATAAACACAAACATGACAGTGCTGGAAAGAATCATCAAATATATAAACATAATAACATCCTGATTCAAGGAAATATATCTTTATCAGTTCAGTAACTAAAATGTACTTCCAAATCCACATTCTTTCACAACAAAGTAAGTTACATATCCATATCTTGTTCATCAGTATTCGACTTCTTCTAATTTTCTTTGTACAATGGAGAAAACCTACTACCACTGTCGAAAGCGAGATCTTTCTTCTTTGTTGGGTTTGTACGAGTCACTGGCTTGCTAACTTCTCGTGCTCTCTTCATGAGAACTCTTTTTTCTACATTCTTTGTGTTCCCTTTAGCATCAGCCATGGTGGCCAGTGGCACATCGCTTGAGGTGCATCAGAAACCTGTCCAATTGTACATGTCGTATATGATATGTTCTAGTGGATATGAATTGTCAGAAGTAAGTTTTTCCAACAGTGTGTATCAATATGTATTGTCAAAACATGTTGTTGTTACATATTTTTCCCCTTTGCATGAGTACATATTGATATGTACCTAATAACTATGTAAGATAAATGACCAAAAGCACATATCAATATGTACTGATTCTTATTCAAGCATAAAAGATGCATTGTACATATTGATATGTACCGGTTTTCAAAAGTACACATTGGTATGTATTGGGTATGTAGGTACATATCAAAATCTAATAATTCTTATTCAAGCATAAAAGATGCATTGTACATATTGGTATATACCGGTTTTCAACTGTACACATTGGTGTGTATTAGGTTTTTAAAAATCCATATTGATATGAAATGGGACAGTGTTTTTTATTACCCACAGGCTAGTTCAGCCGTAATAGAACATCCTTCACTGCATTATCTCCATCTTTCATCAGAACATCATGCACTACATTATTCTGTATTTTTTAAATGAAACTGAGAAAGGTAAAACAACACAAATATAGTTCAAAATGAGTTGTACATATTGATATGTACTGGTTTTTAACAGCACATATTAGTATGTACTGGGTTTTAGCAATACATATATATATATATATATATATATATATATATATTGATATGAATTTGGACAATGTTTTGATTACCCACCTGATGGTTCAGCCGTAATAGACAATCGTGCACTATATTATATGCATCTTTCATATGAACATCCTGCAGTACATTATCATGCATTTTTTATCTAGTATTTTTAAATCATATTTTTCAAATGAAATTGAAAAAGGTAAAATAACACAAAGTATATGATATACTTTGGATCAATTTGTTTCTCAGGTGTTTGATTTGTTGGAGTAGTCGGTAATGGGACTTCATTTGTTGGGTCAGCACCTAAATCAATGAGACTCCATGTGTCAACTTCGTTCTTTTTTTTTCTGCAAAGGAGAAGCTCCAAAGTCTACTTCATCTTCGGTCTGCGAAGGCGAAACTTTCAAGTATATGTCCTTCAACATTTGTACAAGCTTTGATGCATCAAGATGTGCACTGTCTTGTTTCATGGTGTTCAACCTGCCCTATTTATCGAAGATTACCATCCTCAAATCATCATACTTTGCTTTCCAATTATCATATTTCTCTATTGACGTGTCTGCAACCTCTTCTTTATCTTCTTTCATTGGACTTTCATTGGCCTCTTCTTTTTCTTTTACCATTTCAGTCTCATTGCCTTCCACTTTAAGCCTTCTTGAGATTCGATTCAGAATTTGTGGTTCTTCATTGGTGCATCAATGAAATCTTCATGAAACTGTATCCAAATAGAAAAAAAAATATATGCTGACAAATATGTAAGATGTAAACTAGTTTTCACCCAGTACATATTGATATGTATTGTTGTTTTCTACCAATATCCAGTACGTATCAATATCCATTGTTATTTTAAGCGCAAGTACTGTGACGAACCAGAAATTTTTTCGCTTCCAGTTGGTTGTGGAGTTCGGTCAATTGGCAAGTTCCAAATCCTTTGAGCTGCCATTTAGGATGAAAATAATTTGAAACGAGAGTATGGTTATCGTATGTTAAGAAATACAAGAGAGTTTTATTCACATTATCAAACGGTTAACTAAAATTTGGAATACAAAGACTTTCGCAAGCACACTGAAAACTTTACAAGATATCGGCTCTCAAATCATTTAAAAACAAGACCATACTCATCTAAATTCAAACAAGGGTAATATTATATTATTATAACATTATTAGACAATACCAAGAAAAGGGTTCATTCTAAAGAAGAAAGGAACATCTTTCATATAAAACATATAATTAAAAACCATGGTTAACAAGCTAGATGTAAGACCAGTGCTAAAACATGACAAAAGGCTAATTTAGAAAATCCTGAAATGCCTTAAGATTGATTCCAAGAAGAAATAGTGATTATTTCTACACATGGATAGATTTACAGGTAATATAGTTTAAACATCAATTTAAGTGGAACCCCTAACTTTTTTAATGAACCCTAGATTTGAATTCAAGGACAATAAGCATGAACTAGTTAAAACATCACAAATTCATCTCATGAAGTATAGTAAGCACATGAATTTTATTAAACTCCTTTGAATATGAAATCATAGAATCAAAATCATGAAAATTAATTCAAAAACAGCAAATAAAAAGAATTCCCCCCCTACCTTTTGTAGAACAAAACCTTCCAAAGCTACCGAATCGAATCAAATGACGAAACAAAGTAAAATAGGCTTCAAATTTAAGTTTTTTCGATAAAAATTTCTTTTCTTTTGCTATGAGAAGAAACATAATTCAAGAGTGAAGAAAGAGATGGATTGTAATAGAAGTTCACCCGTAAAAGCTTATTAAAGAAGCTAAAATGTCCAAAAGGCGCTTATTTCAACTCAAACGCTGCAATACCTTTGGTGAGTGTCATTTTGGTGTGATTTCGAGTTTAAGCAAATCTACTGGTGTTCGTATACGCAACGGTCAGGCTCACATGAAATAAAAGCATCATTTCTCAGGTAAAATACTAAGTGTTTCGCAACCAAAACACAACGGCAACTAGATTTCACGCTCCACATTACGCTACTTCTAGTCTTCCAATCCAGAGCGATTGGGCTCGCACCCTAATTTTTCAAGAAAAGAACGAGGGCATTACAAGTACACACCAATACGGACTCTTGTTTTGATACATAACAAATCAATATGAACTGATAAATATGTAATGTATGTTACCTCATATTCAGAAGAGTTAATGTCCTTTAGGAACGTAGTGCATATCTCTGTCAAATTCCATCTGGTAGCTCTACATTCCTTCTAGTTTCGTCATTATTTTCACTGGCGCCACCAGATGGGTGTGTTCTGCACACCAAAGTTGTATTGAAAAAAAATATCTATTTTTTACTAGTTAATCCTGATTGTCAATTTAGTAAACTACATAGAATTTACTAGTTAATCTTACCAACAAATAGGCGAGACAACCAGTAGTATTTTCGACTGCATCTTGATTGTCATTGAGTTCATTCTCTAAGTTATAATGTATTAAACCTGGCCACGTTATATTCTTTGCATCCTCAAGATTCTCAACGAAACCAATATTCCTTTCAATCAAAGTAAATAGAAGCAGATAAGCGTTACAAGATCGTTAACATCTTAAATTTCTTCTTTTTGTTCTTCACTTTCTTATTTGCTTTCTTATTCTTCATCTTCACTTTCTTTATTTTCTTTTTCATCACTCCCACTTACTTTAGTTTATTTATCACTTTCCATCTCTTTTTGACTTTCATTTTTATTAGTTTCCTTCTCACCTCCCGAATCTTTTTTAAGAAGGGACAATATTGCTCTCTGAATCATCGGTATTGTCACCTTCTGACTTTTTTTCACATCACCAAAAAACCTTTGAAAGAATCCTTGTTACGTCATCCCTTCTTGCACCTTGTTTTTAGGGACAAATCTTGGTATAACCTTCCTGCCTTTCTTGGCATACCAAAAATGGCTCATATTTCTTCGGGGTTGGATGTCAAAATATTCGTTACTCCATGCCTTTTGAACTCAAATATAAGCTCATTCGGGACTCGACCTATCCTATAAAACTTTATCAATTTAGTGACCGTTGCTTCGTTCTTTAGCCAATATTCAATATTATACTCGGTGTACCAGAACATTAAGAAAAAATTCCCGTACGATGCCTCACTTATATTCCTGTACCAGAACATCGATGTCATTGATGTAATTTTGAAAGTGGTAAATTAAGTATCGTTCACTCGGACTTGTATAGACTCGATTTCAAACTTAAAATAGAAAACTCTAAAAACAAAGATAATATATACACAAAAGATTGTCACACTATCGAGAGATTACTGAGACTCAGGATTCCACCATACAACTCATTCATGCGATTCATATATTTATTCCAAACAATTATATCCCAAATAATAATAAATATTGACTCTAATTCTTTGCCAAGGTAGATTTTTAAAAGATTGACTATAAATCACAAGCATGACGCATCAATAGTACTTAGACCAAGCATACATCATCAAACGAAATCACAATCAATTAAGAAAAATCATAAAACGATTAATAAATAATGCAAGAAGTCGTAAAAGAATTAAATATAATTACCACATGCATGAAATATGGCTTCCTCCGTCGTCCCAGTGTTGGGGTTTAGCTCCTCATATAAAAAACACGCTCAAAATAATAACTCATAGCTCAAAAGGTATTTTTATTGAAGAATTTGTATAACACGGAGATTTGCAACGCTGTGATGGTGCTACATACGTCACTGTTACAGAAGAATGGTGGCTGAAAATAATATTGCAGTCGCATAATGTCTCTTGCAAGCAGAATAGGTACTGTTGAACTACGATACTTCTCCGCGACTCTTCTCTTCTCTTCGCGGCTGTCTTCAGCTACCCTTTGTTCTTCGTGTTCTTGAGTTTCTGCAGCAGCAAAAAGTTTTCCTGCACTCTTCCGATTCTTCTCTGCAGCCTTCTATACTTTGATTCTTCAGCCCCCAATCGACCCTAAAACTCTCGACAATCTTCTTACCATTCCTTCCCTCTCTTATATACCTCATAAGCCGATAGATATCACGAGAATATCTTGTTTTTTTATCCCCCAAACCACGGGTTTTTCTCCTCTTCCTTTATTCTCATGCGTCTTCTGATTTGGTTAAAACTCTTCTAAAAAGAGAGTACAATCTCTCGAGAAGATATCCTCTCTTAAATTCACACGTACCTTCCTTTTAATCAACAAGAATTCCCCGAAATATGCTAACTTCCCTGTTTTATCCAAATCAAAGATATTTCCTTTTATTTCTCTTCTGCACGCATTAAACATAGTCTGGGCCTTCTCTTATTCGAAAGATACGAATCCTGGAGGAATATCTTTTCTTCCTGTTGGACGTAATTCCCATATTTAGACAAAGAAAAATCCCGAGACTTACCACTGCATGTTTTGTAAGAAGCCCGATAATCCGTCCATATCCAATCGATCCAAACAATATTATCATTCCTGTTAAGCCTTAACAAGCCTATGGAAATCAAATTTTGTGCTTAAGTCTCTGTCAGATATATCCAAAAATCAAATCCAACTCTGCCAGTTGCTTTCCCTCCAAAACAGAATTTAAAAGGGGAAGAAGGTGGTCTCCCCTTAACCTGTTCAGGTGTGCCAATAGTCGCTGCCCAGGGAATGCCCCTTATCCATTTGAATGATGTAAATTACCCATGTCCTGGGTGTAAATAATATTTTTCTGGGGCGCCTCCAACATACATCCGGGGTGCCTGTAGTACGTCTTCTGGGTGCCTTTAGTAATTGTCTTATTGGTACGCAACAGTTTATTTCTCCAAAAACACCTACAATAACATAAAAAGCCAAAATAAGTACAAAATAAGCACTAACAAAATAGATAATTGAGATTAAAATAGACACATAAATGCGTCTATCAGTCATCCCAACCACATGTTTGCTATCGGTGGTGCAAGGTAAGTAAACTCGTTATTTTTTTAATTTTTTTCTTGTTAATAATAGTATTAGTTGTTGATGGTGGTTTTTAGCTTAGGGCGAAAACCGTAAAAGTCTGTCTACCTGACCCAGCATCAGAAGTAGTAAACCTTGATATGTCTATATTCCGCAAGGAATTTGAAGGATATATCAAAATCTGATGAGTGCCTATGCCGCTCTTCATATTGTATTGAAACTCAAGCTCCTAGATGAATTGTTCACTAGTATAGAGCCTAATGAGTATTTAATCTCCCGCCTGCATTATCCGTTAATGTATGGCTTATTGAGTATTTTTCCTATGCTATGTTCCCCGGCTGAACCCTTAATATTGGTATGACATGACAATTAGTGTTCACTCGCAGCTGAGTAGCATGAATTTACCGAAGTATCAAGATTAAGGTCTGCATGAAAGTGCTCAATCAGAAGACGCGCTAACTTCTCTCTGAGAATAAAATTAAAGAATTTTGTGTCAACACACAAAATTTATCAAATTTGTTCAATTTTGTGATAGCTCACAAAATTCAAATTTTGGCCTAATTAATTTACAAAAATTAGGTTTTTTGCGCCCTGCGCAATATCTCGAACCCTATTGGTCGAGGCCAAACCTAGGTAAGCAAGGAAATTAATCCTCCATGGACTAGTAGGAGCAAAGTCCTACACAAAAAATCAGAAAACAAGAAATAAAAGAGGAGCTGCGGAAAATAGGAGCAGCAACAAGAGGACCGTCCAGTTCGCCCTAGCAAGCGCCACCCATAGCCGAATGGCCACGTTCCATGTTGCCCCTGCCGGCCCCCCTTTTTTTTCCATCGACCAATCATGTCGCTCTAAATGTGCCACACACACTTGGAATATGGCCGTGCCCATGCTGCTTGTCGGCCCCCTTTCCCATCGACCAATCAGGTCGCTCTAAATGCGCCACACACACTTGGAATATGGCCGGGCCCATCCTGCTTGCCGGGCCCCTTTCCCATCGACCAATCAGGTCGCTTTAAACTCGCCACACGCATTAAATAAAGCCAAACTGCGCCAACACCTAGTGGCTGTCGCGTCAACGTGGACGCCATGCTAATTAGCTAATCAACCTGCCAAATCGCACCGGCATGCTAATTGGCAGGTCATGCTATTCCGCGGCAGCAATATGCCAACGTGCCATAACAGCGCCGCCGCGTGATATCTCACTTTTCGTTCGTGGCCAACGCCATAACAAATTCTAACCAGGGTATTCTGATCAGAATAAAACTCTTTTTTTCAATGGAATTGGTCATGGACTTGTTTGTACCCAAAATAAATTCTAGGCACTAAACACGATGTAATTGATGATTTGGTGTGTATTTAGGGCTAGAAGACGAATTGAAGAACAAATAAAATAGACACAGGTTTTACGTGGTTCGGCATGGTTTGCCTACATCCACGGGTGAATCCCCTTGGGGAGTAGTGTTTTATTGATAATAAAATTACAATATCTTTTTCTCTCTCTCAGCACCCCCCCCCTCCGTTCTTCTACCAGGGCGTCCGTATTTATACAGTTGAATAATTAATTTCGAGATAACTTTAAATGACATTAATTTCCCTGCATGCCTCCTAGAATCAATTCTGCATGTAACTGCCTGCATGCCTCCTTGAATTAACTCTGCATGGTCATAACCTGTATTAATTCTGCATGGCCATAAACCGTATTAATTCTGCATGACCATAAATTGTATTAATCTTCCTCGCATGGCTCCTTGTATTGATTGGCGGGCCTCCAGTGTATTCCCGTGTATTTTATACACGGTACAAACATCGCCCCCTCTTAACCTCCAACTTGTTGGGGGTTAAGAATTTTGTTTTTCCTTCGCGTCGATCGTCGATGACATAACTCGCCAGTCGCCCCTAAGCGTGAGTAGAGACATTACAAAGACGCCCCCAACTGTGATAACCTGCAATAAAATTTGCTCACGTGCTAGGTGAGACTTTTTGCCATGTGGTGGACTTGTGATGCTCGATAGCTAGTCGAGTCTTGAGTAGAATGTAGTGTGTGCTTGCGGCTGGGGCAAGGCTTTTTGCTCGCAACGTAACAAGGCTAGCGCTTGCTGCTCGGGCAAGCTGGTTGTTGCTTGTGTTAAGTACGAGTCTTTGGACCAATATCAGGCATTGGGCTCGTGGTCAAGACGAGACTTTATGCTTGCCAAGGTGCAAGTCTTTCATACTCGTGTGCAAGACGAGATTTTATGCTTGCGATAAGAGCAAGACTTATGCGCTCACGTGCAAGGTGAGACTTTAGATGCTTGCGAAGTGATGCAAGGCTAAATATTGAAGGGTCTAAGCAATCCTCATCTCCAACTCGATCACGTCGCTATCCACGAACCTCGAACTCCATGGAGTTGTGCGTAAGGAAAATTTACTTCTGTTTATGTTCCGATATCTTGACCTTGAACACGAACTATCAATCAGAGGTCAAAAATTAATCTCTAAGGAAGCCACAAATATTGGATCTAAAGGTCTTGATAGAGGAAGTAGCTTATTTCTTTGTAGCAGTAGTTACAACGTCAAGTTTGCAATGCGAGAAGAAATCTTGCCTTCCGTGGGTCTTGGTTGCTGCAAGACTGAAAAGATGCGTTGTTTTGCAATATATCCCCGAACAGTAGAGGTTGAGATGTTGCAGAGTGCGGCCAGCTGTTGCGTCTTAATCTCATAACAGCAGAGTTCGAATTGTCATTGGTAAGGGTCGTATAGTACGCATGCAGACTAGGTGCCAAATGTACGCAGGTTTGGCGCTGTTATGCCTCACAGTCGTGGGTCTCTGTCTTGTATCAGTTGCTTTGGTTTCCTTACAGCCAACAAGTATAATGCTTCCATTTTGTCGTCGACAACAAAGGTTAATCATGACTTGAGACTTCATTGTTTGCCTCAAGAAACTGAGCACGATCGACCCCAGAGTTGTTGGGAGCATGGATTTGGTTAACAAGGAAGCCTCCAGTATACGCACTGGCCTTAAGCCATTTTTGACCTCCTTAAATGCTTTAGTAGAAATCACATAGATTCCTTTTGACGCTTTAAAGCTGCTGCTTGGAAGAAGCTTTGATTGGAACCAATACAACTTGTGCCATTCTTGTCTACCACCGTTCAGTCTTGTTGTTCGGGTTTGCACCCTTTGGGTATGAAACGACATTACAACCTTCAATATTGGAGCTTTAGTGAGTTGAGCTTTTAACTGGTGCGAGATATGCCATTAACTGTGGGCATTCAAGCTGGATCGCAGATTATACACCATCGTACCAGTCTTCCATGGCATGTTGAGTTTCGGCACGTCCGGTGTTGACGCGAGATGTCTAGTGCTCACAGCAGGGTGAGGCTTTGATGTGCGCACAGCCAAAGTAAACTTGATTTTGTGAAGTGGTGACCACCTAGATCCTTGTACACGTTGAACATCAGCAAGTCAAGTATAATGTAATAGGCTAATAGTCCAAAACAAACTATGTACTAATTAATTATATTAGACAGAGACATCGATAGAGATATAACGAACAAGTTACATCAACAATAATGTATATTGATGTGAAAATTATGCATGATAATAAGGCAGACAGTTTGCTTGAAAATTATCCATAGGTTTAGTCCATTCACATTATCTAGACAAGCCAAAATCCGTAAGAAAAATAATTATTTAGGACGGATGATACTTAGCTTGTTTGTGTGATAACTGAAGACTTTTCCCTTCGTTCTCTCTTAACCGTTCGTTCATAGTTGCCGCCCTTTCAAGACCCGCACATACCTGAGACAATGACTTCTTTGATTGTGGAAAAAATCTTTTCCCCTTAGTCGGCGCCAATGTTTGTACCCAAAATAAATTCTAGGCACTAAACACGATGTAATTGATGATTTGGTGTGTATTTAGGGCTAGAAGACGAATTGAAGAACAAATAAAATAGACACAGGTTTTACGTGGTTCGGCATGGTTTGCCTACATCCACGGGTGAATCCCCTTGGGGAGTAGTGTTTTATTGATAATAAAATTACAAGTATCTTTTTCTCTCTCTCAGCCCCCCCCCCCCGTTCTTCTACCAGGGCATCCGTATTTATACAGTTGAATAATTAATTTCGAGATAAATTTAAATGACATTAATTTCCCTGCATGCCTCCTAGAATCAATTCTGCATGTAACTGCCTGCATGCCTCCTTGAATTAACTCTGCATGGTCATAACCTGTATTAATTCTGCATGGCCATAAACCGTATTAATTCTGCATGGCCATAAATTATATTAATCTTCCTCGCATGGCTCCTTGTATTGATTGGCGGGCCTCCAGTGTATTCCCGTGTATTTTATACACGGTACAAACAGGCCTGACTATGCCACTTCGGTCCCACAACATGCCACAAGCCATATGGGATCCATAAGACCATATGGCTTGTGGCATGTTGTGGGACCGAAGTGGCATAGTCGGTCCCACAACATGCCACAAGCCATATGGGACCATATGGCTTATTAATCGTCCCCACATTATGGCCTTGCCATAATTTTTTTATTCAATGTGGCCACTGTAGTATATGCCAAGATATAGTGGCTGCAGCCACACCAGGCAGGCGCCACTCCGCCACCACGCCACTAGCAGGCGTCAATTACGCCACTATGCCACTGACAAGCACCACTCCGCCACTGGTAGGCGCCAATTACGCCACTACGCCACTGGCAGGTGCCAATTATGCCACTGGCAGGCGCCAACAAGATGTGGCCATAATCAACAACCACCCCCTTCCATATATTACAATCTCGACCGTTCAACTTCGCCAGCCGAATTGACCGGCCTAGATTAAATCTTAGGCGACCGACCAAGACTAACTTAATAGCGTCACACGCTATTTCTTGCGGCAAGTCTCATGACTTAGCTCGCCACACATGCTTACCCGTCGCCTATCCTGCGCGCGATTGGTTAGAATAACTAGGTATTGCACACAAGACCCACTCAGCAATCTGCTGCATATTTTCCATGAAAATACTCGAGACATCAAACATGTCACAAACTGGGGGATGTTCATCAGGGTATTGGTCTGGCGGTTTACAGCGTGCGGCGTGAAACGCGCCCATTACGAGAAAGTGTCAGGAAATGGCGGACGATTAATAAGCAGTAGGTGAGTAGTGGGTATAAGGCTGACCAATCTTCCCTCGTGATGGAAACATGATGGTCACCACTTTTTACACGACTCCACTTATCCACTACTTAACTGTCTCCACTTTCTACGAGATCAGGTGTGCTCAATCATGACTTGTATAAATAGGTTTTCGACCTATTTCGACAAACAACAGAGTTTTGGTTATCAACACAAGTATTCGGAAAAACACAAAAAGAACTGATAGCTTACATTTCGCAAGCCAGTTCTAAATTCTGATACAAGTCATAAAACAGCCACACCTTCAAAATCCAATATCTTGATCTCAACACCTTCTTCGCTTCCCTACCTAAGATCAACCCTTCTCCTTCACTTTGTGATCGAAGCAAGTCTGGAATGGCCATTTCTTGGTTTAGGCCAGAATTATACAGATTGATTTCTCGAATCTAAAGTACTCTCGTGTATTGCATTTGTTTAGGGTTTAGATTCGTTTCTCGGCGGCACACCCAAATTTACCATTTCCAGTTGAATTAGTTTTTTACCCCAAAACAACTGCCGACCACAGTGGGAGATTAATCTCTCGGTTGCGAAGCCAATTTCTCAATTTTCATTCCAATCTTCCCAAACTCAAGATGGTGGATCTTAGGTCTAAATTTAATCATTACCAGAATTCACTTCAATCACCAATCCCAACTATCCGCTTCATGAGTTACCCCGGCCATCCCAAACACTTTCAAAGCCGCCAATGCTCGAAATACAATCACCATGGAAGGTATCACAAAAATATTAGAAGATGTTGTTTCAAATCAAGCTGATATTGTCAATCTGCAAAATGAAACGTTTTGTCTCTTAAAGAGTATGGCGTACCGGCTGCGTCAAGAGCCAACAAACATTCGCTTGGAGAACGCCACCGATTTCAGAGATGACACAAAAATGTTGAATCGTTGTCTGAGGTCTATGCCTCCGCCAACGACGATGCTAACAGAGTATGTGGCAGTATCGGACAAGAGCAGAAGGGAATGGCCAACACCAATGTACTGTCCGCAAGCGTAGTCAACACGTCTCATGGCGTTGCATCCTCTAGCACCAACACCAGCGGCGTAGGAAACATTCCCTCCAGCATGACGCCTCCTATCACCAGAGCCAGAGCCGCTTCCACCCTTTCCAATGTTTTTTTAAGCGTAACGCCCCCAATTGCTACCAGAGCTACTGCCACTCCTCCATCAGAACGAGAGGCTGGATGAGCCAGAGGAAGCCAATCCTCTATTACCATTGTTGATTTGATGGAAAGACAAGAAGTTCTCGCTAAGGCTCAGACAGACATGGGTACAACCCAGAAACAAATACTTATTTTCCTCAAGACACTAATGAAGCGGCTACTGCAAGAGTCACGTCAACCCCTGATGGAGTTGACAAGGAATACTTTTAACACCCCCGACGTAAGCATTTTAGCAGGACTCACCTTTATAGATGAAGAGGCTCGCGTTTCTCATGAACGCCCATTGGAAAGGAATCAGCAATCCAATTTCATCACACGTGAGGATATGGAACGACTTATCCAAAATCGAGGCAAAGAGAACCCGACGAACATGCACCAGCATCAACCTCATTATCCTCCTGACGTGCAAAGAGTTCCTCTCCCGAGGGGATACTCTTCTCCTCAATTTTCCCTTTATGACAGTACCGGTAACGCTCGTGAACACATCTCTCGTTTTTTGGAATCACCAGGGAAGCCATTCCCAAACCCCCACCTCTCCTAGAAAGTACGACTGATAGATGGAACTAGGGACTCCTAATCACTGCTCACTTGAAGGATGTCGAGTTTGACAGCACGCTGATTGACGCAGCCTCCGACTTCAACATTGTAACCGTCAAGACTCTGAGAGTTGCAATGGAAAATCAAATAGAAGAAGCGTATTCTTTCCCATGAGGAGAAAACACGACTTTCCTACCAGCACTATTTATGTGCCGTCTTCCCATCTGCCATATCGTTCGCTCCAGGAGCCGCTTCAACGTTCGCTCCAAGAGCCGCTTCAACGTTTCTCTCCAGAAGCCGCTTCAACGTTTCTCTCCAGAAGCCGCTTCAACGTTCGCTCCAGGAGCTGCTTCAACGTTCGCTCCATAAGCCGCCCCGCTTCAACGTTTCGCTCCAGAAGTCGTCGCTTCAACGTTCTCTCCAGAAGCCGCTTCAACGTTCTCTCCAGAAGCCGTTTCGCTTCAACTTTTCTCCAGAAGCCGCTTCAATGTTCTCTCCAGAAGGCGAAGCTGCTTCAACGCCTCAGTAAACCACACATGCCAACCGCATCAGGTCTGCCACATCACCTACTCAGAACTCAGCACCGCCTACCCAAGAACACGCCGCAGAAATATATTTACAATCCGGCCACGCCATCGGATTTACTCTAATGACCAGACAGAAGTGTAACTGGGGACTGCTCATCACATCACATTCCATACAACAATCCAAGATTCAGAAGATGGTTCAAAATATGTCGCTTGGAACGAAGTCCTTGAAGACTTGATAGCACCACGTCGGCGACAAAACGCCTCTCAGCTCGTCTACTTCACCCAACGGCTCCGGAAGATTTCGATCATACAAGCATCCACAACATATTATCATCGCAATCAGAAGGGAAAGAATAAGCCTGTAAGCTAAAGAGCCAGAATAAATATTCATTCCGGTCAATGCTCAGGAGTTTAAAGAACATTCTAACTGCGGCTCAGCAATCCATGCACCAAATAACTTAAAGTCAAGGACGGATCAACAACACAGCTACATTCTCCAAGATTAGCCCTGACATGATCATTGCCGAATATATATTTCATCCATCCACCCCAGGAGTGCAATGGAGTTTGGTAAACTTTGAAATCTACCGGAGAGGTTAGATACTCATTTTTCTGGAGTCAGAACCTTATTACACATTCTGGTGAAGATCGATGGTACTATTGGGTGGCTACATGCACAAAAGAGAAAACATCACCTACCTTGAGTTCTCCTGGCTCGCCTTGCTGCTGATTATAACTATTGGAGATTGCTTTGTTTTCGTTGACGCTCGCTCTACCGCCGCTAACAAAGAAAGTCATTCACAACGAGCTAAATGTCCATGTTTGATCAACTACCCATGAATATTACACTCACAGCTAAAATACGAAGACAAGATGAAGACGATTGGCAAGCTTGCGATCGATCTGCTGACAGTGACGAAGAGGAGCCGGCCGTCGCAGATGAAAGCACGGAGCCGGACGAGCAACAAAACAGAAGAGGGTCGATACCCCTTTTTATACGAACGGAGTTTCTAGAGTTTGAACAGAA
This sequence comes from Papaver armeniacum, assembly GCA_023531295.1. NCBI lineage: Eukaryota > Viridiplantae > Streptophyta > Magnoliopsida > Ranunculales > Papaveraceae > Papaver > Papaver armeniacum. The sequence continues at coordinate 141,667 of JAJJWW010010287.1, read as the reverse complement.
AAAGGATTCCTTCTTGCTCCATGAACGGGAATAGATGGCGGGGCGCACCGCACTTATAACCCATAGCTAAGCTAGCAACACGCTACTACGAAAGCCACTGGCCACGCGATCTCGCTGCTGAAGGCCGATTTGGATTTCCCTGGTAATATCTACCTGCTTCATCTTTTCAATTTTATTTTTCGTCTGTCACCATCTAGTGCTTACCCCGTGGTAGGCCTCGGAATGTGTTTAATTTATGACCTACGAGTGATACCGCAAGTGCACGGCATCTATCGGAGACGCGGCAAGTACGGGTCGATCCCACAAGGACTTGTGGTGCTATGTATGATCAAGGGATATGCTTAACTGAATTCTAAGTGATATTGTAACAACAGGGGATTTGTGCCGATACGGCTGAGTTTGAACTGAAGTGACGCTAAACTAAGGTAAAAGATACAAATTAAAGAGCCCTAGGGTCTTTGAATCCACCACTAACCTACACTTGTAAATTCAGCTACTTATCTTACTCTTGCCCTTATAACAGGTAATGGAGAAGTGTCAAGTCTACCATTTACCTAAGGTGTTTCACCAATGGATGATTTAATCACAACTAAAGAATCAATCCGGAGCATTAACTGTCTAATTAAGCACAGCTAGTCAAGGAATTAACAAAAATCTCTAAAGCATGAGTTGTAGCACTATCAATACAGGGATATTCTAACTACAGTGCATCCATGGCATTGGCATGCACTGTGAGGGCAAAGTATTGAGCACTAAGATTAATTTTATCCTAGAAAATATTCAAGCATTCAAGAGAACTATAAGTAACATGAATCACATAGCAGAAAGCTAGGGTTTCATCTCAAACCCTAGTAATTTAAATTAAAGCATCAAGAAAAATAAACAAACTACAAATTAACCTAATTGAATCCTAATTGACGCACTGGCTAGCCCAGGCATCCCATCAAACATCCAATTACACCTTCTATTTATACATGCATAATCCCCAAAATATCAAACCCTAAATTTACTTTAAAATAGAAATTAAATTCAATAATCTCTCACCCACGTCTCTAAATCGAGTGATGGCTCTACTCAATCGTCTATGACTCCATTAATTGATTGCTTACACAGAACCCTAACCCTAGTTCCATTTATCTCTTTCATAGCCTCTAGAGTTGTTGAGAGAGGCTAGGCAAGGGATAACTAAAACTAGAGGTGGCGAAGATGGAGCGGTACTTTGCGGGAGTGGTTGTTGCGGGCTGTGGCGGGAGATGGTGATGATGGAGGTGGTGAGGGCGGCTCTGTCAGGGAGAGGGAAGGAGGTGGCGGAAGAGCAGAGCTCTGCTCTGTCGGGTGAAGAGGTATGGGGGAGGAGAAGAGAATAGGGTTAGGTTTTGGTGATAGGGGCTTATATAGGTGGTGTGATGTGAAGCGGGTGCATCAGGATTTGATGTGAAGGTCGGAGCGAGCGTCGGATGTAGCGAGTAAGATCCGAACAGGCGAGGTAGAGTTGGGACGATTTGGTGTTGCACGGGAGCAGCGAACTTCGATGCGCGTGGAGGCAGCGACCGTAGGATGTAGCCAGGTGTGATCTCAACGGTTTGGGTTGGATGGGCTCGGATCCGGGTCGCGGGTCGGGTCTAGCTCAAGCCCATGTCTTGTAAATGAGTTGCTACTTGTTGAGTTGCAACTGTTGCGCGCGCGGGTTTTGGCTTTCTGCTCCATAGATGCTCGACTCCAATTCTTCGCTCCTTGGCTCCTCAGTTTCTCCGAGCTTTATTTATTACCTAAAAACACAAAATTAATTAATACAAATATTTATTCTTGAAAACAAAGAAAACACAGAATCTGGGATAATATCTGATTTCTAAACGCAAAAGATGAGTAAAATGCCAATAAAAAGGTGTATAAATATGCACTATTTGGCACTCATCAAATACCCCCAAACCTGAATTTTACTTGTCCTCAAGTGAAACAGAAAATAAGAAATCCTAACTATACCCCTGTCGCAGGTCTCTCGAATGCATTTAGCGTATGCACTAAGCCTTTAAACCCCTAGGTGTCCCTAGTGGACGAGTTGTAGTCTCGTGAGGGTTTACCAGAGGTGTACCCACAAAACCTTCTCCAACTTCAGAGTGTAAAAGAGTCTCAAGCATCCAAGAAGCTATGAGGACATAGAGTTTCTGCATTCTAGTAACAGAAGTTGGAACTACCAAAGAACGCATTCTCATCCTTAAGTGCTGAGAGAGAAGTAACCATACCATATGAAAGAATTCGGATTCGATTGTGATCATAAGTCTCAACTTCTGCCTCACCATTAGGATTTTATGATAATTGCACTCAAAAGATCGCTTTTTAGTCTCTCATGTGTGCGGGCGGGAATAAAGAGAGAAATCCCGCACACGTTGTAGGTAAGAAGGATAACCTTCCGAAATAAAATCTGGAGACTCCACGAAGTGTGGACAAAAAGAATCTTTTTCGATGATCTCTAAGAAAGGAAATCAATCATTAGCAAGGGGTGGGAGTACTCACTCACTTCTCACCCGATCGGCAATTAATATCACTCTCTCATAAGAACCATAGAAACGTCTTCAATCTTCGGTCTTCGGTCTTCAAATGTTGATGACGAACTTCTAAACTTCACAAACTTGACAATTTTTAACTTTTCTACTCAAATTCCTTGTTGTTTGGATTTTTCTTTTTAAATTCTTCTTTACCATGGTGGTAGCAAAAATAAACAACAATATTTTTTTTGATTTTTTTTTGATTTTTTTTTTTTTGATTTTTTTTTTTTTTTTACATTACAATAAGTGAAAATACAAATAATGAAACAACTAACTCCATGGACAAAGGACTTTATCACTCAATTTTTCCACACTTGTATTGTCTTGATTTTATAAATTTTATTAATTCTCATCCTATTTTCTTTTCTTTGTTGCACAAAAACCTTAGACTATATCAATTTTTCTTTCCATATTCTGATGATGCTCCGGTTGCTGACGATGTTGTGTTTCTATGGGTCTTGCGATTGAGAGAGAGAGTGATGCTAACGGCAAATCGGTATTTAGAAGGAGTTTTCATCTTTAGACGTCACCCTCATGATTGACAAAAACTAGCACTCAAGAGATCAAAAGTAGTGCTTTGAAATTGGTGCGAAGTTGGGTAGCTCACCATTCCTACCCGGAATTTACGTAAGGTGACACACACTCTAACAGCTTTTCTAGAAAGTTGCAAAAAATTGAAGGTTGGTGCCTCACTTGATGTAAAATGGGTAGTCTCCACTATGGTTGATCACAATTCTACTACCGAATATCTAAACAGCACCTAATTAAGCCCTCCGGTATGGTTAAATCCAACTTTAACGCTCTAATCAACTAAGGAACCCGATTGTGTTCTCCGGTACTTCCAAGTTCATTATTTCGGTCAGATTCTCTATGTAAACATAGCTAGAAGCATGCTAGTGACTCTAAAATCTCTAAAAGTTGGAGGTTTTTACAAAAAGAGTTTTTGATTTTTTTTTTTTTTTTTTTTTTTTTTTTTTTTTTGAAAATAAAAGATTAAAAAGACTAAAAACTCTATATGCAAATGCACCCCCAAACCTAAATCAAACATTGTCCTCAATGTGTCACAGATAGGAAAAATATAAACAGTCACGTACCACGAGAACTATGCTGATAAGAGAAAAGGGAAGAGATTACCGGATGTCGGCAGGAGAAAGGTTGAGCTTCATTCGTTAAGGCTAGACTCCAACATTCTCAGTGGGGATCATATCGGATTAGCACAATATATGCACAAGAAGACTCAACCGATTCAAGAAAAGAAAAATTTAACAAGTCCTACTGGATATATACAATGAAAATTCACCATAAACCAACAGTCTAAAGAGTTGAGGATCAACCCAATAGAAAATATGTACACACATTAACAGCCTTACACAAATATAATATGAGAGTGCAAGTAAGACTGCAAATGAGAATGAGTTTCCCCCAAACCTAAACTTGTGAACATGTGTGTTTGTGAGAACAAAATCTTGCAATTTTAAAGGTACATCATGCAAAAGGTCTAACTCGAAATGAGTTTTGCTAATTACAAAGTAGACATACACATTCCAACTGTGGCTCCTTAAGAGTGTTATACTTTGATGCAAAATAGTCCAAGAGGACTTGGGAAGCACAAAGCTCTAGGCCTAAGTTAGGCATTTTTAGAAAAGTTGGTATTACAATTTTGTTACAAACTACACCTAGGTTTGGTGGAGAAGTTTCAATTTGTGACTCAGGAGAGAGGTTAGGTACATCTATGTTATTTTCATGTTTAAAATCATTTGCACCATCACACACTTTCCCAAAGTCAGAAGAGGGTAAATCATGTTCATTTTCACGGGACAATTGCACAGTTCCACATCATCATCACATATATGAATATTAGAAGAAGCATCATTCATGGGGTTCACGAAGAGACACTTAATGTCTCGAACCTAAAGATTCTACTACATTTTCAAAATACACATGCTCTTCATATTCATCATCATCATCATCATAGCAAGAATTCATCTCTCCATTCAAAATTGTAGTGTTTCTAGTCTACTCATCTACCTCTAGATTAGGTTCATATTCAAGTGTTAGTTGCATGAGTAAGACTAGAAACACTATTTTCAATCCTATCATTTTGTAACTCAATCAGGTTCCTTTGAAGAATCAATTTGAGTTGTTCTATTGAAGGAGAGTCTTCACTAGTGGGTATGCATTCCTCATATGGATATTCACTGTATGGTTGTGCATGAGGTTCACTAGAGAAGGTAAATTCAGACATGTTGCTATGTGGATGGTCATGCATTGCATTCATTTCAAGCCTAGCATTTTGCTCCTTGAGTGTTTCCATTATTGATTGCAAACTAGGAGTTGGGGGAGTATAAAATTATTCATCTCCCCACTGTGGTGAATGATGCATGTGTGCAGGTTGATTATGGTCCCAATAGTTGCCAGCATAGTCACTTCTAGACACTTCGTACATTGGATTATCATGGTTTTCCCTAGACTGTCTATAAGCATGCAAAATATAACAGTACTCAGCAGGGTGGTCTAAGCCACCACATAAGGTGCAAGCATAAATTTCATATTGCCTAGAGGAATTAGATTCGACAGATTGCCTTTCTAAAACAGATTGTCTGACTAAAGCAGATAGTCGAGCTTCTAATTGATCTAAAAGTGATGACTGGGTATGAGAAAATTGTTCATTTCCAACCTGTGGTGGATGATGTATGTGATCATAATGATTAGGGTATGTGAGATCCGGGCCTTGAGAAGGCTCATAAAATTCCCTAAAATCACTATGGTATGTGTGGAGTTCATCCTGTGAAACATACCCGTAAGCAAGTTCTCTAATGGATTTGGTTCCATCCCCAGATGCAGACCAAAATCCTGACATGATTTATCAACTCAAATTGAACTCAAAGCCCAGTTGAAGTGGACTAAGTTTGGTTTTAGTGGGATTGGTTTGGTTTATTGGGTTTCATTTGGTTTGTTGGGTTTTGGTTTGTTGTGGGCTAGTTGTTTGGTTTTAGTGGGATTGGTTTGGTTTATTGGGTTTCATTTGGTTTGTTGGGTTTTGGTTTGTTGTGGGCTAGTTGTTTGGTTTTTGAGGGAATTTGGTTTGTTTGGGATTTGCTGTTTGAAACCCAGGATTTGTGAAACTGCACAGCCCAGTTGTGTGCACAGCCCAACAGATGTGGGCTTCAGTTTAGTTTAAGCCCAGCAGTGTGGCTTATGTGGGCTTGGCAGGATGCAGAGCCCAGTGGTTGGGTTTTCTGCTTAGATTGCAATTGCACAGCCCAGTTCAAGTGCGGCCCAGGTTATAATGCTAGCCCAGTGCACTGTGAAATTGTACATCCCAGATGATGTGATGTGGGCCTAGTTTTTCTTTGCACATGACCCGGCTATATGTGGGTGATGGTTCGATTGTGCGAGCTTGGCAAGCTCTTGCACCTTTGGCGTGTGCACAGCCTGGTGAGTTATGTGCGGGTGCGGGGATTGGCAGAGATTGGCAAGTCTCTCACAACTCAAGTCTGAGAGCAGCTCAAGCTCTCCACAGGGTTGGCAAATGCACACACACGGGTAACACGGACTAGCTCGGGCCACACAATAACTCGGTTTAGCACGGTGGTGGCTCACAAGTATGCTCACGAGGCTCAACGGCTTCGGGGCTGGATCTCGGGGCGGATGGTTATGCTCGAGGTCCGCAAAGCTCAGCGAGATATCAAGGCCTAGTACAAGGTTGAACATACATGAAGGTTAAATCATGAGGAATCAACTATCTCAGTTGACCTCACTTGTCTTGTAGCTAACTGGGTTATCCAAGCCCAACCTCACAGCTACAGGGGCTGCTTGGCAAGGTATCTAATGTAACAGGTGAGTGCGGTCAGCAGGCTCAACAGGCTCAACAGGCTGGCATGCAAGGTCACAGATCAAAGAAGTATTCATATGAGCATCCTGACTAGCAGGGCATGCTCAGGGTTTACAAAGCGCAGGGCAATACAGGTGGTAGACCAAGGGCTAGCCAGGTGAACTAGCTTATCAGGGGGTCATACAATGTTCAATTACTAACCTGGTATGCTCTGAGGCTCAACAGCTTCAGGCTTTGCTCAGCAGCTCAGCAACACACAAGTAATATGGGTAGCACAGCTGGTTGGCTCAGCCTTACCACATGCACTGAAAATAACTTGACCGATCGGGATTAATATGCAGCCAATGATGCGAGAGAAACTATGAAACTACAAAAGGAAGCTATGATGCAAAGGTTAAAACAAGTCATAAATTACAGGGAAAGCAAACCATATGCGGGGTTGAAGTGAAACTATATGCGGGGGTTATACCGGGTATGCAATGAGATGCAAATGATATGCTAAGTTACGGATGAAAGGCGGATAAAATTAACAATGCTAAGTTACTCTACAAGTTAAGTTATACTACAATGGCTTAAGTTACAGGCAATGAACTAAACGCAATGAACTGAAACTAAGTTACACTACAAAAAGCTAAGTTACACTATGATACAAATACATATATACAGGATAGTAAAGAAAAACAGTGAAGCGAGCCAATGAACACAGGGCACGCGCCAAGTCCCCGGCAGCGGCGCCAAAATATATACATCATGCCTGGGCTAGCCAGTGCGTCAATTAGGATTCAATTAGGTTAATTTGTAGTTTGTTTATTTTTCTTGATGCTTTAATTTAAATTACTAGGGTTTGAGATGAAACCCTAGCTTTCTGCTATATGTGATTCATGTTACTTATAGTTCTCTTGAATGCTTGAATATTTTCTAGGATAGAATTAATCTTAGTGCTCAATACTTTGCCCTCACAGTGCATGCCAATGCCATGGATGCACTGTAGTTAGAATATCCCTGTATTGATAGTGCTACAACTCATGCTTTAGAGATTTTTGTTAATTCCTTGACTAGTTGTGCTTAATTAGACAGTTAGTGCTCCGGATTGATTCTTTAGTTGTGATTAAATCATCCATTGGTGAAACACCTTAGGTAAATGGTAGACTTGACACTTCTCCATTACCTGTTATAAGGGCAAGAGTAAGATAAGTAGCTGAATTTACAAGTGTAGGTTAGTGGTGGATTCAAAGACCCTAGGGCTCTTTAATTTGTATCTTTTACCTTAGTTTTTGGCGCCATTGCCGGGGACTTGGCGCGTGCCCTGTGTTCATTGGCTCGCTTCACTGTTTTTCTTTACTACCCTTGTAGTTGCAGGAAATCCCACACTACACCCCTCACTATATTTTGTAGATCTAAATCTTATTAATGATATGAATTTCAAATATAAGTGCTAGAAATATAAATAGACACATAAGATTTTTTACGTGGTTCGATCAATATGATCTACATCCACGATTCTTCGCTATGATTATTGAGGTTACATTGGTATTACATTTACAATCTCCATTAATGGATATTTTCTAGAGCTCTAGATCTAGTTTTAGGGGAAGAAGATGATAAAGAAAATAAAGTTTTCCCCTCAAAAATATCTCTCTCTACCTAAAAAGTGTCCCCCCTTTCTCTCTCCTGCTCTCCTCTTTATATAGGTGTTTACATAGTGGATGACAGCTCACATACATCTTATATTCTCTCGAGCTCTTTGATAATTTCGCAGGCTCTCGCTACCTTCTCGCGAGACATTCTCGCGACCCCTTTAATAATTTCGCAGGCTTTTGCTACCTTCTCGCGAGACATTCTCGCGAGTCTTGCTACATTCTCGCGAGTTAAGGAAATAATTGAATCTCGCACGCTAAGAAAATATGTTGTGCGATATTTGAATCCTACATCTTGCCTCTTTTTCCTTGAATATTGCTTGAAGAGCATTCTTTAAGGAAAAATCCGTTGTTGTAGTAATCTTTGATCTTTGTTTGATGAAGGAACGAGCGGAAGAATACTGGACTTGAAAAGTACGTACTTGCCTCTATTCTTTTGCGAAGTTCCGAAGCTTTGCGAAGTAAATAAGAAATACCATCCCGAAGTATATGAAGTATGAAGTATCCTTGAAGAAGTATAAGAAGTATGAAGTATGAAGTATCCTTGAGAATTATAAGAAGTACTTAATCTTCTAAATATAAGAAGTATTGCGAATCCATCATGCGAAACTCTCGCTCCATGTTCTTTGCCTCATGCAATGCTCTATTCTTTTGCGAAGTTCCGAAACTTTGAGAAGTAAATATGAAGTATTAATCCTTGAAGTATAAGAAGTATTGCCTCTGTTCATGCGAAGTTATTATTCCATTTTGGTGAAGATTCTTGTTGTTCACTGGTGAATATCTTCTTTGGAAGTGATTCTTGCCGAGAAGATAAAGAACATAAAATTTTTTCTTGGTTATCCATAATTGCCTCTGTTCTTTATCTTTGAAGGTAGAATCTTTAAGAAAATGTTGGATGAGGGAGTTGTATCTTCATTCTCATTTTGCCTCTGCCTCATGCTTTGTGCTCATGCGATAGTATAATCTCTTCAAGTTGCTTATAATTTTGCGAAATAACCACATTTCGCAAACTAATCACATTCTGAGAAATTATGACTCATTCTCTGTGAAATTCTGAATAATACCTCGAGAGATTCCAAATAATATCGCTGAGAGATTCTGAATAACACTCTTGAGAGATTATAAATAGTTATGCTGAGAGATTCTGGATAATTCTGTAAAATTTTGTAAAATACTTGTGCGAGTATAATGCTTATGTAATGATTATGTTATGAAATGTATATGCAATGGTTATGCCATGAAATGCTTATGCAATGCTTTCATGATGCGATTATGATGCTTGTATGATGAGAATGCTTATCTACTGCAATGTATAGCTAATGTTTGTGTTACTTAGCTCATTTCGCCGTTCTAAAATTGATGTAGCTTTAAATCGCTTCCATTCTTCATTTCTCTGATTTTGTCTCTAGTATATGCATTCCTCTTTGTGTATTTATTGTTTCTCGCAAGTTCTTACTTGTGCTTCATCTTTTCTTATTCCTGCACTTCATCCAAATTGTTTATGTTGAATTTTGTCATTGCGACAAGATCGCAGGACGTCTTTACATTTTCATGTAATAACCCCTTGATCTTGCCTTATCATTGTTTTTGTGTGGTCTTATTTTGCCTTCCTAGTTAAAGGTCTTATTTTGCCACCCCTCATTGCGACAATATGACAGGCCTAAATATCCTCGCGAACATAAAGCCCCATGACATTGCCGTCTTGCGACAAAATCGCAGGACGTCATTACACTTTCATGTAATAACCCATTGATCTTGTCTTATCATTTCTTTAGTATTATTGCCTCTGCAGGATATTTTATTTGCGACAATATGACAGGCCTAAATATCCTTGCGAACATAAAGCCCCATGACATTGCCGTCTTGCGACGAAATCGCAGGACGTCCGTACACTTTCGTGAAAAGACCCATTGATCTCGTCTTACCCTCGCGTTAGTATTGTTGCCTCTGCAGGATCATTGCACAAATATGACAAGCCTAAGTTTCCTTGCGAAAACAGAGCCTCATGACATTTGCGTATGTTTTGACACTCTCCCTAATGGAGGGTGTCGCCCTTATCATCTCCCTGATTGCCCCTTCAAGGAGGCGTACATCGGCCATACAAGGCTAGCTCCTCCCATCCGGTCTTAACAACAACCGGTTGTTTTCGCAGCCTCTTATCCCTTATACCTATAGGGTTTATGGTTACAAGGCTGCACCCTAAGTGGAGTTTTCTTCGGGCGAGTGCAGCATGCGCCAAGACTTGTCAAGAGTGGTAAGGAAGTTCCATGCTCCCCGCACTCTTGACTCAACCGTGTACCTCGGCGCCTTGATCATACGCTGACTCCTTGGAAGAGACCCTCGGTCGCCCAACCAGGGTATAACCTTATATATATAGTTGGGAATCCAAGGTACCTCTCCCGGATAGGCTTTCATGGGCCCCAAATCTCCATGACTCAGGTTCCAGGAGCGGTGTAACCTTTTCCCTGAGCCATGTCAAGAGATACCCCCTTATATGATGCACTTTAGGTCTTACATTTGCCTCTTACGAAATATCATTCGCGAACTAGGGTGTACGCCATAAAGGTTCGTCCCATTCACTCACTCAATCATTTTTGTCAATTCATTCAATCATTCATTTTTGATTATCTCTTCTCATTATCTTTGCGAAATTATCACATGTCTTCATTCTTTCATTCATCCTTTCATTCATTCCTTCATTTCTGTCACTTCCTTCACTCATTCTTTCATTTCTGTCATTTCTTTCATTCATTCTCATAATATCATATCATTTGCGGTTTGCTGCTGTTGTTGTCTCTTGCGAAGTATATGATTTGCTGGCGAAGCTATCATCCTTGAAATGTATGGACGTCGCATAAAATATAAATATCTCGCAGCAAAAAGAATTGTGAGAAATGAGATTTGAACCCTTGACCTGCCTCTTGCATATTCTCGCACCATACCAACTGTTCTAACCTCATTTGCGAAATTAACTTGCGAGATAATTATCAGCTTTCTTCTTTGCGAGATAAGCAATGTCTGTGTGAAATTTCGCATAACAAAAATAAATGTGCGAGAGCAAGAATTGATCCTGCGACCTCCTGCTTGCATTCATGCCTCCTGACCAACTGTGCTAGCCCTGCCTCTGCGAAGTGTTTCTGCGAAATAATCACTTACTTTCTTCTTGCGAGATACTGTTGCGAAAAATCCATGCGAAAAATACACGTTCGTTAAGATTTGAACTCGCGACCATGAACTCATTAAATTCGCAGGTGACCAACTGTGCTGCCTCTTGCTTGCGTGATAATGAAACAACCTTGCGAGATTATACATTTTTTCCCCTCTTTGCGAAGCAAAAAATTCTTTGCGAGGAGGGAGATTCGAACCCGCGACCTCTGGTTTGCATACTTCTTCTCTGACCATCTGGGCTACTTGCTGCTTGCGAAATAATGAAACAATATTGCGAATATACTCATTTTCTCCTCTTTAGGCTGTAGAAAAAATGTGAAAAAATATGACTGTGGCGAGATTTGATCTTGCGACATCAAGCTTCTTCGCTCCAACTCAAACCATCTGTGCAAGTTTCTTTTTGTGATAAAAATCACAGCGTTTTGTTCTTATCTTTTTCTTCATTCTTCCTTTATTTCCTTCAACCATTTTCCTTTTAATTTTTCTCCTGAACACGGAATTCTTTCATTCAAACTTTAATTTTCTTCCTTGAATTTCACCACAGCAACTAATTTTTTCTCTTCTTCTTTTCATGTCTTTAAATTGCTGATGATGTTTACTCCCTGAAAGTGTGATTTCTTCCATAAAACTTCCATTTTTGAACCCAAATTTTATAGATCTAGAAGAATATGAACAATAATTAATTTTCACGGAAATTTCTTGATCCAACAAGTTACAGGTAGGACAAAATCCATTACTCTCTCCCTGTTTCTAGCGCCAATATGTAGTTGCAGGAAATCCCACACTACACCCCTCACTATATTTTGTAGATCTAAATCTTATTAATGATATGAATTTCAAATATAAGTGCTAGAAATATAAATAGACACATAAGATTTTTTACGTGGTTCGATCAATATGATCTACATCCACGATTCTTCGCTATGATTATTGAGGTTACATTGGTATTACATTTACAATCTCCATTAATGGATATTTTCTAGAGCTCTAGATCTAGTTTTAGGGGAAGAAGATGATAAAGAAAATAAAGTTTTCCCCTCAAAAATATCTCTCTCTACCTAAAAAGTGTCCCCCCTTTCTCTCTCCTGCTCTCCTCTTTATATAGGTGTTTACATAGTGGATGACAGCTCACATACAGCTTATATTCTCTCGAGCTCTTTGATAATTTCGCAGGCTCTCGCTACCTTCTCGCGAGACATTCTCGCGACCCCTTTAATAATTTCGCAGGCTTTTGCTACCTTCTCGCGAGACATTCTCGCGAGTCTTGCTACATTCTCGCGAGTTAAGGAAATAATTGAATCTCGCACGCTAAGAAAATATGTTGTGCGATATTTGAATCCTACAACCCCGTATATATGTATTTGTATCATAGTGTAACTTAGCTTTTTGTAGTGTAACTTAGTTTCAGTTCATTGCGTTTAGTTCATTGCCTGTAACTTAAGCCATTGTAGTATAACTTAACTTGTAGAGTAACTTAGCATTGTTAATTTTATCTGCCTTTCATCTGGAACTTATCATATCATTTGCATCTCATTGCATACTTGGTATAACCCTGCATATAGTTTCACTTCAACCCTGCATATGGTTTGCTTTCCCTGTAATTTATGACTTGTTTTAACCTTTGCATCATAGCTTCCTTTTGTAGTTTCATAGCTTCTCTGCATCATTGCCCTGCATATTAATCCCAGTCAGTCCAAGTTATTTTCAGGTGCATGTGGTAAGGCTGAGCCAACCCAGCTGTGCTACCCATATTACCTGTGTGTTGCTGTGCTGCTGAGCAAAGCCTGAAGCTGTTGAGCCTCAGAGCATACCAGGTTAGTAATTGAACATTGTATGACCCCCTGATAAGCTAGTTCACCTGGCTAGCCCTTGGTCTACCACCTGTATTGCCCTGCGCTTTGTAAACCCTGAGCATGCCTTGCTAGTCATGATACTCATGTGAATACTTCCTTGATCTGTGACCTTGCATGCTAGCCTGTTGAGCCTGCTGACCGCACTCACCTGTTACATTAGATACCTTGCCAAGCAGCCCCTGTAGCTATGAGGTTGGGCTTGGATAACCCAGTTAGCTGCAAGACAAGTGAGGTCAACTGAGATAGTTGATGCCTCATGCTTTAACCTTCATGTATGTTCAACCTTGTACTGGGCCTTGATATCTGCTGAGCTTTGCAGACCCTGAGCATAACCATCTGCCCTGACCTCCAGCCCCTGAAGCTGTGAGTCGAGCTGTGGTTGAGCTGTGAATTTTTGGCCTTTACAAGACCTATGCTTTAAAGCCTAGTTGTCACCTGCCCTTGCCTTGTGTGATCCCCGTGAGGCATCTCGTGCTTTGTGTTGGCCCAGGACCTCACTCGCCTAGCTACCCTGCTCCCTTGCTAGCCCCTGAAGCTACAAGTTTGAGCTACCACCTGTGGAAGCTAACCTGTTGAGCCCTTATGCATGCTTGAACCCCTTGTGCTGTGCCAATCTGTGTTGCAACTGATTGAGTTGCCAACTAGTGCAAATGCATGGCGTGAACGGCAGGATTTCCTTGTGTGATAGTGCAATTTGCTTCCCCTGTTGAAGTTGTGATCTCCTTGCTGTGCAAATCTGTGCTTACCCAAGTTGAATTTCCTTGTGTTTTCCTGGCTCTGTGCAACTCAAATTTTGCTTAAATCCTACATAGAAACCTGACCAGCTGCAACAGCTAACCAGTGCATGAGCTGAGCACAGACCAGCCTGCACAACCACCAGGCTGTGTCAATTTTTGTGAAAATTCTGTGAGGTGTGTGCTCAGCTGAAGCCCTCAACCTGGGCTGAACATAACCTAGAGCCCACACCCAAAACTGAGGCCTGCTGTGCTTTTCAACTGGGCTGAGAACCATAACCTGGGCTGCACATCACTGGGCTGTTTATAACTGAAACCCAGTTCCACTGGGCTAACTAAACCCATAACCTGGGCTTAAACCAAACCGAGCCCACAGTTTCACTGGGCTGCACAGTCCCAACAAACCAAAGAAGCCCACTGGGCTCGGCAAACAAATTGAAGCTCTTTTAAACCAAATGAAACCCAATAAACCAAACCAATCCCACTAAAACCAAACTTAGTCCACTTCAACTGGGCTTTGAGTTCAATTTGAGTACTAAATCATGTCAGGATTTTGGTCTGCAACTGGGGATACCAACAAATCCCTTAGAGATCTTGCTTACGGGCACGCTTCACAGTATGAACCCCCCACATACCATAGTGACTTTAGGGAATTTTATGAGCCTCCTTAGGGCCCTGACCTCACATACCCTAATCATTATGATCACATACATCATCCACCACAGGTTGAAAACGAACACTTTTCTCATACCCAGTCATCACTTTTAGATCAATTAGAAGCTCGACCATCTGCCTTAGAAAGGCAATCACATGAGCGATCTGTCAAATCTAATTCCCCTAGGCAATATGAAATGCATGCTTGCACCTTATGTGGTGGCTTAGACCACCCTGCTGAGTATTGTTATATTTTGCATGCTTTTAGGCAGTCTAGGGAAAACCATGATAATCCAATGCACGAAGTGTCTAGAAGTGACTATGCTGGCAACTATTGGGACCATAATCAACCTGCACACATGCATCATTCACCACAGTGGGGAGATGAACAATTTTATACTCCTTCAACTCCTAGTTTGCAATCAACAATGGCTACACTCATGGAGCTAAATGCTAGGCTTGAAATGAATGCAATGCATGACCATCCATATAGCAACATGTCTGAATTTCCCTTATCTAGTGAACCTCATGCACAACCATACAATGAATATCCATATGAGGAATGCATACCCACTAGTGAAGACTCTCCTTCAATAGAAAAACTCAAAATGATTCTTCACCTGATTGAATTACAAAATGATAGGATTGAAAAGAGTGTTTCTAGTCTTACTCATACAACTAACATTGAATATGAACCTAATCCAGAGGTAGATGAGTACACTGAAAATACTATAATTTTGAATGGAGAGATGAATTCTTGCTATGATGATGATGATGATGAATATGAAGAGCATGCGTATTTTGAAAATGTAGTAGAATCTTTAGGTTCAGAGACATTAGGTGTCTCTTCTGTGAACCCTATGAATGATGCTTCTTCTAATATTCATATATGTGATGATGATGTGGAACCTGTGCAATTATCCTGTGAAAATGAACATGATTTACCTTCTTCTGACTTTAGGAAAGTGTGTGATGGTGCAAATGATTTTATACATGCAAACAACTTAGATGTACCTAACCTCTCTTCTGAGTCACAAATTGAAACTCCTCCACCAAACCTAGGTGTTGTTTGTAACAAAATTGCAAAACCAACTTTTCTGAAAATGCCTAACTTAGGACTAGAACTTTGTGCTTCCCAAGTCCTCTTGGACTATTTTGCATCAAAGTATAACACTCTTAAGGAGCCACAGTTGGAATGTGTATGTCTGCCTGTAATTAGCAAAACTCATTTTGAGTTAGACCTTTTGCATGATGTACCTTTAAAATTGCAAGATTTTGTACTCACAAACACACCTGTTGACAAGTTTAGGTTTGGGGGAAACTCATTCCCATTTGCGGTCTTACTTGCACTATCATATTATATTTGTGTAAGGCTGTTAATGTGTGTACATATTTTCTATTGGGTTGATCCTCAACTCTTTAGACTCTTGGTTTATGGTGAATTTTCATTGTATATAATCCAGTAGGACTTGTTAAATTTTTCTTTTCTTGAATCGGTTGAGTCTTCTTGCGCATATATTATGCTAATCCAATATGATCTCCGTTGAGAATGTTGGATTCTAGCCTTGACTAAAGAAGCTCAACCTTGCTCCTGCCGACATCCGGTAATCTCTTCCCTTTTTCTCTTATCAGCATAGTTCTCTCGGTTTGTGACTGTTTAAATTTTTTCTATATGTAGACACATTGAGGACAATGTTCGATTTAGGTTTGGGGGTGCATTTGCATTTAGAGTTTTTAGTCTTTTATTTTACCTTTTATTTTCAAAAAAAAAAAAAAAAAAAAAAAAAAAAAATCAAAAATTTTTTTTTGTAAAAACCTCCAACTTTTAGAGAATTTAGAGTCACTAGCATGCTTCTAGCTATGTTTACATAGAGAATCTGACCGAAATAACAGAACTTGGAAGTACTGGAGAACACAATCGGGTTTCTTAGTTGATTAGAGCGTTAAAGTTGGATTTAACCATACCGGAGGGCGAATTAGGTGCTGTTAGATATTCGGTAGTAGAATTGTGATCACCCATAGTGGAGACTACCCAATTTACATCAAGTGAGGCACCAACCTTCAATTTTTTGCAAATTTCTAGAGAAGCTGTTAGAGTGTGTGTCACCGTACGTAAATTCCGGTAGGAATGGTGAGCTACCCAACTTCGCACCATTTTCAGCACTACTTTTGATCTCTTGAGTGCTAGTTTTTGTCAATCATGAGGGTGACGTCTAAAGATGAAAACTCCTTCTAAATACCGATTTGCCGTTAGCATCACTCTCTCTCTCAATCAGCAAGACCCATAGAAACACATCATCGTCAGCAAGCGGAGCATCATCAGAATATTGAAAGAAAAATTGATATAGTCCAAGGTTTTTGTGCAACAAAGAAAAGAAAATAGGATGAGAATTAATAAAATTTATAAAATCAAGACAATACAAGTTGTGGAAAAATTGAGTGATAAAGTCCTTTGTCCATGGAGTTAGTTATTTCATTATTTTTATTTTTATTTTCACTTTTTGTAAATTTAAAAAAAAAAAAAAAAAAAAAATCAATCAAAAAAATCAAAAATCAAAAAAAATCAAAAAAATATTGTAGTTTATTTTTGCTACCACCATGGTAAAGAGAGTTCAAGAAGAAAAATCCAAACAACAAGGAATTTGAGTAGAAAAGTTAAAAATTGTCAAGTTTTGTGAAGTTTAGAAGTTCGTCATCAACAAGTGAAGACCGAGACCGAAGATTGAAGACGTTTCTATGGTTCTTATGAGAGAGTGATATTAATTGCCGATCGGGTGAGAAGTGAGTGAGTACTCCCACCCCTTGCTAATGGTTGATTTCCTTTCTTAGAGATCATCAGAAAAAGATTCTCTTTGTCCACACTTCGTGGAGTCTCCAGATTTTATTTCGGAAGGTTATCCTTCTTACCTACAACGTGTGCAGGATTTCTCTCTTTACTCCCGCCTGCACACATGAGAGACTAAAAAGCGATCTTTTTGAGTGCAATTATCATAAAACCTTAATGGTGAGGCGAAGTTGAGACTTATGATCACAATCGAATCCGAATTCTTTCATATGGTATGGTTACTTCTCGCTCGGCACTTAAGGATGAGAATGCGTTCTTTGGTAGTTCTAACTTCATGTTACTAGCATGCGAAACTCTATGTCCTCATAGCTTCTAGGATGCTTGAGACTCTTTTACACTCGAAGTTGGAGAAGGTTTTGTGGGTACACCTCTGGTAAACCCTCACGAGACTACAACTCGTCCACTAGGGACACCTAGCGGTTTAAAGGCTTAGTGCATACGCTAAATGCATTCGAGAGACCTACGACAGTGGTATAGTTAGGATTTCTTCATTTCTGTTTCACTTGAGGACAAGTAAAATTCGGGTTTGGGGGTATTTGATGAGTGCCAAATAGTGCATATTTATACACCTTTTTATTGGCATTTTACTCATCTTTTGCGCTTAGAAATCAGATATTATCCCAGATTCTGTGTTTTATTTGTTTTCAAGAATAAATATTTGTATTAATTAATTTTGTGTTTTTAGGTAATAAATAAAGTCCGGAGAAACTGAGGAGCTAAAGAGTGAAGAATTGGATCAAACATCTATGGAGCAGATAGCCAAAGCCCGCGCGCAAATCAGTTGCAACCCAACAAGGAAGACATGGGCTAGAGCTACCCACGACCCGGATCCGAACCCGTTCATCCCGATCCGTTCAGATCGCGTCTAGCTACATCCTACGGTCGCTCCATCGTTCACATCATGTCTTGATACTCCCGCTCCACAGCAAATCGCCTCAGTTCATCCTCAGCCGTTCAGATCTTCCTCACCGAGATCCTACGCTCGCTGATGCCCTCTCATCAATCCTTGCTGTGCCCGCCTTACACCCTATCGACCTAACCCTATACCCATCGAGCAACTCCCCCATTCTCTTTTCCACTTTCTCTTTCTTCCTCCTCTCCCGTCTCCATCACAGAGCAGAGCTCTGCTCTTTACCTCCATCTCCATCCCCTGCCGCACCACCTCCATCATCCCTTCCTGACATCAAGCCAACAACCACAGCAACCCCTAGTTCTAGTTGTCTCTCGCAGAGCCTCTCTCATAACCCTAGAGGCTATGTGAGAGATAAATGGAACTAGGGTTTCACCTAATCAAAGCAAGAGGAGTTCTGAGCACGAATTGACAAGGGAGAAGCGATTCAGGGTATGGGTTTGTTGATTTTTCAAATTAAAATAGAAATTAGGGTTTGGTATTTTGGAATTTCTCTGCATGTATAAATAGAGGATGTAGAAGTTATTTTTTGCTGACGCCTGGGCTAGCCAGTGCTTCAATTAGATTTAATTTTGTGTTCTTTGTAATTTTATTTGATGTTTTAATAAGTTTTGTTAGGGTTTCAATGAAACCCTAACTCCATGTTATGTGTTTAAACTCTGTTGAGTGTTCTTGAGTGTTTAATGTATTAGATACTTTCAATTCTAGCATCTAGCACTCTTCTCTCACAATGCATGCCAATGCCATGGATGCATTGTAGTTAGGTTATACTTGTGTTTAGAATGCTGTTGACTCAATCCTTAGAATCATAGGCTAATTCCCTTGACTAGTTGTGCTTAACTAGACAACTAGTGCTCTGGGTTAGCACCTTAGCTGTGTATTGAAGTGTCACTAGGTGAAACCCCTTAGCCAAGTGATAAAATTGACACCTTATCCTTAGCTGCCATAGGAACAAGAAGCTCAATTTAGTTCAACACATAATAGGAATTTAGTGGTGGAATTGAAGACCTTAGCATACCTTTGTCACTGTCTATACCTTAGTTTAGGTTCACTACATTTCACTTCAGCCGTATCGGCAAAACAACAATCGTGTTACCGTCACTAGAATTCATTTTAAGAAGCCAAGCCTTAGATCACTTAAGCACACCCTTGTCTCTGTGGTTCGACCCGTACTTGCCGCGTCTCCGATAGACGCCGTGCACTTGCGGTTTATCACCGTAGGCCAAAATATATACATCTTCCGAGGCCTACCAAAATATATACATCACCGTAGGCCAAAATATATACCTCTAACTCCTATTGTGTGCTCAACTGAGTTGAAGCTTTCTTGTCCTGTGGCTGATAAGGGCAGGGTGTCAATTCTACCTCTTATCTAAGGAGTTTCTCCTAGTGATAACTCAGATAACAGCTAAGGCACTAACCCGGAGCACTGGTTGTCTAATTAAGCACAACCAGTCAAGGGAATTAGCATCTATTTCTTAAGTTTGAGCTGAGGTATAAACAATACAGCTGTAACCTAACTACAATGGATGCAGGGCATCCATTGTGAGAGTAAAGTACTGCAATACCAGAATTGAGGGTTATCTTGTAAATTAAGTACTCAAGAACAACTTAACATGGTTGAACTCAAAACAGAGAATTAGGGTTTCAATGAAACCCTAGCAACTGAATTAAAACATAAAAATAACACAAATTAAAACTACAAGGATGCTCTGGCTAATCCAGGCATCCCCTCAAACATCCAATTACACCTTCTATTTATACATGCATAATCCCCCAAAATATCAAACCCTAAATTTACTTTAAAATAGAAATTAAATTCAATAATATCTCACCCACGTCTCTGAATCGAGTGATGGCTCTACTCAATCGTCTCTGACTCCATTAATTGATTGCTTACACAGAACCCTAACCCTAGTTCCATTTATCTCTTTCATAGCCTCTAGAGTTGTTGAGAGAGGCTAGGCAAGGGATAACTAAAACTAGAGGTGGCGAAGATGGAGCGGCTGTTGCAGGAGTGGTTGTTGCGGCTGTGGCAGGAGATGGTGATGATGGAGGTGGTGAGGGCGGCTCTGTCAGGGAGAGGGAAGGAGGTGGCGGAAGAGCAGAGCTCTGCTCTGTCGGGTGAAGAGGTATGGGGGAGGAGAAGAGAATAGGGTTAGGTTTTGGTGATAGGGGCTTATATAGGTGGTGTGATGTGAAGCGGGTGCATCAGGATTTGATGTGAAGGTCGGAGCGAGCGTCGGATGTAGCAGGTAAGATCTGAACGGCTGAGGTAGAGTTGGGACGATTTGGTGTTGCACGGGAGCAGCGAACTTCGATGCGCGTGGAGGCAGCGACCGTAGGATGTAGCCAGGTGTGATCTCAACGGTTCGGGTTGGATGGGCTCGGATCCGGGTCGCGGGTCGGGTCTAGCTCAAGCCCATGTCTTGTAAATGAGTTGCTACTTGTTGATTTGCAACTGTTGCGCGCGCGGGTTTTGGCTTTCTGCTCCATAGATGCTCGACTCCAATTCTTCGCTCCTTGGCTCCTTAGTTTCTCCGAGCTTTATTTATTACCTAAAAACACAAAATTAATTAATACAATTATTTATTCTTGAAAACAAAGAAAACACAGAATCTGGGATAATATCTGATTTCTAAACGCAAAAGATGAGTAAAATGCCAATAAAAAGGTGTATAAATATGCACTATTTGGCACTCATCACCCCGCAACAATGCCACTATTACGTGCTAAGCAGGGGACTTAATGTTGATGGTGGTTTTTAGATTAGGGCGAAAACCGTAAAAGTCTGTCTACCTGACCCGACATCAGAAGTACTAGACCTTGATATGTTTATATTCCGCAAGGAATTTGAATGATATATCAAAATCTGATGAGTGCCTATGCCGCTCTTCATATTGTATTGAAACTCAAGCTCCTAGATGAATTGTTCACTAGTATAGAGCCTAATGAGTATTTAATCTCACGCCTGCATTATCCATTAATGTATGGCTTATTGAGTATTTTTCCTATGCTACGTTCCCCGGCTGAACCCTTAATATTGGTATGACATGACAATTAGTGTTCACTCGCAGCTGAGTAGCATGAATTTCCCGAAGTATCAAGATTAAGGTCTGCATGAAAGTGCTCAATCAGAAGACGCGCTAACTGCTCTCTAAGAATAAAATTAAAGAATTTTGTGTCAACACACATAATTTATCAAATTTGTTCAATTTTGTGATAGCTCACAAAATTCAAATTTTGGCCTAATTAATTTACAAAAATTAGGTTTTTTGCGCCCTGCGCAATATCTCGAACCCTATTTGTCGAGCCCAAACCTAGGTAAGATAGGAAATTAATCCGCCATGGACTAGTAGGAGCTAAGTCCTACACATAAAATCAGAAAACAAGAAATAAAAGAGGAGCTGCGGAAAATAGGAGAGGAGGCGTGGCCGCGCCACATAGATGGCCAGTTCGCCCTAGCAAGCGCCACCCATAGCCGAATGGCCACGCCCCATGTTGCCCATGCCGGCCCCCCTTTTTTTCCTTCGACCAATCAGGTTGCTCTAAATGCGCCACACACACTTGGAATATGGCCGAGCCCATACTGCTTGCCGGCCCCCTTTCCCATCGACCAATCAGGTCGCTCTAAATGCGCCACACGAAATTGTGAAAATAAGAGGGTACCCAAATATATCTCAATATAAAACTTTTCCACCTATAAGTCCTTTCTCCGAAAGTGATTGTCTATGGACTGAATCAAAACAATACAACTAATCGGTTCACACTTCGTGTGATCGTCTATGGATACGAGATGATAAGAGGTTCGGACTTAACCAAACACAATAGGATTACTATCAAGTAAATAGGAATTAACGTTTGTGTATTTTACTTCTAATTATAATAAAAACAATTATAATTGCGGAAATAGAAACGTAAAAGACACAATAAAATTTTGTTAACGAGGAAACCACAAATGCAGAAAAACCCCTGGACCTTGTCCAGAATTGAATACTCTTAGGATTAAGCTGCTATACAAAATCAAACAAACTTCGTATAGTTGAGACCAAGCAACTAAACCTATAGTTCACCTAGTTCCGTATGTATTCCCACGCCTCCAACTTGTAATAAGTCACGTACTTGGAACAATTCCTTTGGTTCGTATTCCAAACAGTAAAGGAACAACAAATCTGTCTGGTATCAACTCTTTTCAACCAAGTGATGTGAGTTCGACAAAAGGTTCTTCCGTTTATCCCAATAAACTCCTTTGTCAGGTCCTTAGATCTATCTACTAATAATTACCGAAGTAATCGTCTAGATTTTACAATCAATACTTGGAATCACAAAGAAACGTATTGATGTCGATCTACTCAACTAATCAATCCAATCTACCACAAGGATAAACTGATTATAGTTGGATCCTCTTTAACCGAAACAAGTATTGTGCACACCAAAGATTATGAACCCAAATCAGAAATCTTCAAAGTCTTCTTTGTCTTAAAATCTTCTTAGATCTTCAATAAACACTTGCACACAATCAACTTGATTCTCTTGTGATCAATCACGCACAGAACGGAGTCTGTTAACAATGGATTATCACAAGACGTCTTTAGATCTAAAAATAGTCTAAAGATCCCCGTCGAAACTTCGATCTAGTTTGAGTGAATTTTATATCAGAAGAGAAGATTCTCAAGCATAAACAAACTAGGTGCAATCAAAGTTCAACAACCGTTAGTCAATCAAATAAATCGAAAACTAATAATAAACCGCAATTATCTAGTTTCCCACCAACAGTACTAATAGAGCTTCTGAATCCCAAAGAAGTCTTTAAACCGAGCTACTAAGAAGAGATTTCGCCTAATTAGGTTACTTTCCTCTCCGAATAGGCGGCTCCACCAGTAACAACACAACTAGGTAGTTTTGCTGGCTCTGAGGATTAGTTTGCTAGAAGTGCAAACTTTGATATTTATAGACCAAGGAAGTTTGGACACCAGGGAATTTCCAAAACCGAAAATATTCTCAAGATATGCAAACATTGACCGAAAATCTCTTAGAAAATTTCCAATTAGTAAATGCACATTACCAATTTTCATTTTCCAAAAATAAAATTAAAAACCTTAATTAAAAGATTCTCAACTTATTTTTTCGATCTGGGGCTTTCCTTTAGCTATTAAGGAATATCTTTGAACAATAAAAGATAAGCGTTACTGCACATGTTCAAAGTATGTCGACATCTTTACTTTGTAAGTCCTCTTTCATACTTACAATCTTGAAACCGATTTGCCACACTTCCGAACGAGTTTAGAATTGGTTCTTCTGACTTTCAAGAACTATGTGATTGATTAAGAACACTCAATCACAAATCATGGGTTTCACGGTTCTACCAAAACAAGTTTCGGTTCTACATCCATGTAAGTATTGTGCATATTTACACTAGCTTTCTAAAAATTCGGTTGACTATGTACTAGGATCGATTCCCTACATACGTATGATAACTACTTATATTTGCTGCACATGTCCATAGGATCGGTTCCCCTTTCACTAAAAACTTGTTGCACATGTTCATAGGATCGTTTCCCCCATCTACTAAAAACGTGTTGCACCTCTTACAAGGTTCGATTCCCCTTTTGTGGTCGGTTGCACCTCTTCATAGGATCGGTTCCCCTTTGCCTAGAGTTGGTCATACCAATAATACTAAATCGATCATACCATCTCAGGTGATTACTTAAGATCGGTTTCACTAATAAAAGTCATACCAATACAAAAGTCAGGCCTTGTGAATAGTTTTACCAAGAACATAAACAAGTCATGAGCGGTTATACTAATCACACATATTGGTAGTTCAAAATATATGCAATGAATAACAATACCAATAAGCCTAGCGATTTCCCTTTCGATTCACGAAACAAGTTCATGAATTTACTTCCTTTAAAATAATGTAAAACATTGTTTCCTAGGATGAAATCTTCACCTCATACCCATACATAATCACAATAGCATTCAAATGATTATGTCGATGTCTTATATACGAAGTTCAAAAGATAAGCGTTATACTTCGTATTATATTCCTTAATACTACGTCTAACTAGAGTATAATCATTCATGCTTTGCAGATATGTTTTCAATATGCACGACTTGAAAGATACGTTAGGGAATGAAACAGTTCAAGTCAAATATCACTAACCTCAAGTGGAAGGATGATGTTGTCGTTGTAGCTTCTTACTTCTTCACTTCTTCAAGTCTTTGCAATACTTGTAATGTCTCATATCCTAATACTTTCAAGCTAACTTATACGAAGTTGATTCTAGTACATAATCAAGCGACTCTTTAAATGGGTTTTGGTTCACTAAAATATGACAACCAAACTTGACATACCAACGCTTGGTGGGTTCAACCGAGCTATGCTCTAACAATCTCCCCCTTTGTCAATTTTAGTGGCAAAACTCTTACATCATATGGATAAACAAATTACAAGAGTTCATTACACATACGCTTGATTCCCAAATTCAACATCACAATAACTTGTATACATTCAATCCATAAATGACGTTGTTGACATTATAATAACAAAGCTAATACTCCCCCTAAAGGTAAGATAGGTAGATTTTATCAATCTGCACGTCTTTGTTATTCCTTTGTAGTCCATATAACTACAAGTATCATATGATATGCTACTCCCCCATAGTCTATGCTTTACTCTTTCGTTAGATAAACGTTTAAGCACCGATGTCCTTTCCCTTAGTGATACCAATCAATATAAATCAATACCAGTATCACTTGTTTACTCCATATATTTCTCCCCCTTTTTGTCCACAAAATGACAAAGGTACGAGCAAATAAAGGACAAACCGAAAGGATCTTACAAATCTCAAAATAGACTTGCAAACCTATAAGAGTTAAGCACGAGGGTTCCACACACCATTTTTGATAACCAATATCAAAACCAAAATTACAAAGTAATTTTGTTTTGATATGTTACCAAGGAAAAAATTGCCCGAAGCAATTTTCCCTAATAGTTTAGCAAACCAAAAATCGACTAAGCACCTTAGTTCCTTTGCTAAACCGATTGTACAAATACAATCGCTTGTTTGATAAGACCAAAATAAAGATAACTCTATTTTTCTCATCAGGTTCTAATTATCCATATAACTTAGACCTTTAACTTTTAAAAAAGACAAGTACTAGGTTAGTTAACTAGCATTCCTTGTTAAGGCATTCGATTAGACTTGAATAACCGAAACCTCTACTTTGATAAGTCTAACTAAGATCAGAATTAACTTAGTTTCTCTTATCCGGAATCGAATTGGACTAAACAATTCATCTCGTAAACCTTTTCTTTCGTTAAGCCATAAACAATTCGTACAAACCAAATAAATCAACTTGCATAATTATTCACCTCAACCGGAAGCAATTGAAACAACATACACATTAAAGCACCACAATTGCACCGAAATTTTGTAAGCATAAACGATTGATACCAGATAATAAAGCAAGATAACAATAGTTTTTCTTAACCGGAAACAATTGAATCACACACACATCCATACACAAATAATGGAATAAAACATCAATTGTATCGAAATTTTGTTAAGCAAAAGCAATAAATATACGCAATAAACTCAGGCTTTTCTTAAACAGGAAAATGATTAACTAACAAAGTCGTTACCTCAAATTTCGCATCCTCTTCTCCAATATGTTTGCATCTTCTTCCAGGGAGAATTGATATCGAAATATCATTATGTTATCATCCTTATGCAAAAAAAAAATAACAACAACCAACCTTTACCAGAGAAAGGTTGAAAACCGGTTTTAACTATTGCAAGCAAAAGTTGAAACCACGAAACACATATGCTTTTATGCTAAACCAAACGATTCAACATATTGTGACTTTTTCACATGTTGTTTCAATCAGAACCCCTCATGATCCTTTGATAAATCCTAACAACATGGGCTAGAACATAATCCTGCTAAACCAAAAAGTCACCCAAACCATAAGGGTTCAAAACATATGAGATCGAATATCAAGGTTAGAAAACCGAAATCAAACATCCCATACACATACATAGCAATAAGATAAAGCATTCACGCACAGGCTATGTAAATCAAAAACTATCACAAGAAAAATTATAAATCAAATAATTTTATTCATAATAGACCTAATATAATCATTGAAAGAAACCAAAGACTAATGTCTATTTTCCTTGATTAAGTATTACAACATATAACTTAATCTCTAGTGGTGCTCTTGTTGTTCACTGAGGTTTCTTCAGTGTTCAAACTTTCGAAGCATGTCTCAAGAGACTTGTCTGCAACCACTTCTTGTTTCTCAAAATTTTCAACTTGAACCTTCATATCAGCAATATCAGCTTTTCTTTTCTCAACCTTATCTTTGAGCCAATCTTGATTTCGAACCGTTATTATGAGATTAGTTCTTAGTTCCTCAAAACCTTGGATATAGTCAATCATACTATTAGAACGAATCCACTTGGTTTTGGTTGGATCTTGTAGGTTGTAAGCCAACAGACATGACTCATGTTGTGATCCAACTGAACTATCAGAATCATAATCAGACATGATATTTGATATGTTTTTCTTCTTCCTCTCTGTATTGATTCCTTGACAATATTTAACCTTTTGAGCTTCCTCCTTATTAGCCTTTGAGATACTGTGAGTTATTGGAGGCATGCTCGGTTATATATATATATATATATATATAAAAAGGATTGATCAGGGTATCAGAATACATGCAAGATATAGTTTCCCTTTAATAAGAGATAACTTTCGGACCGAGGAGAATCCGAAAATATTAAAGAATATATTTTGTTTCCTTTGTCCAAACTTCTCAAGCTGGAAGGTTTATTAAAATTCGAAAATTCTAAATAAAACCTATTTTTGGAAGATCATGTTAATCATGAACATTTTTCAGACAACCATGGATTCGCAGCTATCAAGTGTCACAACTTTTCTGATAAACAACTACACAAACAAATGTGCTCCAGTTTTATTGTGTCTTTCCCATCCACGAATAAGAGAACGAAAAAGGATGAGAGTGCACAATTTTGATAAAACTAAGTTGCATCGGAGTAATCTTTTTCTAGCTTACAGTGAGTATCAGAAACATAGTTCATGTTTGTCTTAGGGAATTTCTGCCCAAAATATTTTATCCCAAGATGATATTTTCTAACTCTAGAGATATGATTATGTGGAGAAACTGTACTGATGTGAGAATTCTCAGAGATAGATAAATCTCTCTTAATTCTTTCAATGAGATTTTCATATGATTTTCTCATTCTAAGAACTTCCTTGTGATTCACATCAGTGTGATTATCTGAAACAATTATCGGGAATTCATGATTGTTTCTTTTGGCAGAGATTCTCTCTTTCCCTTTCTTCTGGAGTCTTTCTTCATCAAAACATGAATTGTTTCGATATGGGTGAGGAGGAACCTTTTTCCAGAAGCGATTATCAACTTTTTCCTATGATTATTTTGAGTTGATCTTATCGGGCAGTGGTATAATCTGTCTTTCTACTGAGGAATGGTCTTTCAGTTTTTTAAGACAAGAAACTTCTTTCAATATTTTTACCACCGTATGTTGAAGAAGTATAAGTTTCCTGTCAAGTGACCGAAAGTTGTATTCCTTAAGATCACTTACACGGAACCGGTTCAAAGTTTTATTTGCACAAGATTTCGTTTGATCATCAGTAGATCTAGAAGTTGGTTTCTTTTCCTCTTCTGACTCGATGTAGTTAGGCAAACTACCATCATCTTGATCTATTTCAGGTGTGACTAAACCTGTTTTATCACAATCTGTAAAAGTCGAACAAGGACTTTTAGTTTCCTCAACACCAGAAGAAATCACAACAACATCATTAGTCAAAGTCATAGGACGTGCCTCTTTTTCTTGAGTAAGAGATTTACCAATAGCTTCTAATTTGACAGTGAGATCCATATTCTCTTTGGCCAGACAATTCAGTTGAATGTCTTTATCTCTGATCTCCTGTTTAAGAAGATTTGACTCTGTCTTCAATATCAGCACCTTAGAAGACAGAGATTTTATAGGCTTTAGGAGTTTTACCAACTCTTTATCATCATCCTCTTTCCTATCAGAGAAAGACATAGATGTTTTCGCAACTCCTGGATCATGAGTTAACGAAGTGGCAACATCTTCAACTTTTGAGTATTCATACTCTTGCATAACGTTAACTGAATTAGACATGGATTCAATATCTTTTATAGGTTGGATCGCACCAAACACAGATTGTTAGATCTTTTCGTGTTTGCCTGCTCTGATACCAATTGAAAAGACGAGGGTACCCAAATATACCCCAATATAAAGAATTTCCACCTATAAGTCCTTTCTCCGAAAGTGATTGTCTATGGACTGAGTCGAGATAATACAACTAATCGGTTCACACTTCGTGTGATCGTCTATGGATACGAGATCGAGAAAATACAACAACGAAGTATGTTTACTTGATAAGAGGTTTGGACTTAACCAAACACAGTAGGATTACTATCAAGTAAATAGGAATTAACGTTTGTGTATTTTACTTCGAATTATAATAAAAACAATTATAATTGCAGAAATAGAAAAGTAAAAGACACAACAAGATTTTGTTAACGAGGAAACCGCAAATGCAGAAAAACCCCGAGACTTTGTCCAGAATTGAATACTCTCTGGATTAAGCCGCTATAAAAAGTCAAACCAACTTCGTATAGTTGAGACCAAGCAACTAAACCTATAGTTCACCTAGTTCCGTTTGTATTCCCACGCCTCCAACTTGTAATAAGTCACGTAATTGGAACAATTCCTTTGGTTCGTATTCCAAACAGTAAAGGATCAACAAATCTGTTTGGTATCAACTCTTTTCAACCAAGTGATGTGAGTTCGACAAAAGGCTCTTCCGTTTATCCCAATAAACTCCTTTGTCAGGTCCTTAGATTTATCTACTAACAATTACCGAAGTAATCGTCGAGATTTTGCAATCAATACTTTGAATCACAAAGAAACGTATTGATGCCGATCTACTCAACTAATCAATCCAATCTACCACAAGGATAAACTGATTATAGTTGGATCCTCTTTAACCGAAACAAGTATTGTGCACACCAAAGATTATGAACCTAAATCAGAAATCTTCAAAGTCTTCTTTGTCTTAAAATCTTCTTAGATCTTCAATAAACACCTGCACACAATCAACTTGATTCTCTTGTGATCAATCACGCACAAAACGGAGTCTGTTAACAATGGATTATCACAAGACGTCTTTAGATCTAAAAATAGTCTAAATATCCCCGTCGAAACTTCGATCTAGTTTGAGTGAATTTTATATCAGAAGAGAAGATTCTCAAGCATAAACAAACTAGGTGAAATCAAATTTCAACAACCGTTAGTCAATCAAATCAATCGAAAACTAATAATAAACCGCAATTATCTAGTTTCCCACCAACAGTACTAATAGAGCTTCTCAATCCCAAAGAAGTCTTTAAACCGAGCGGCCGTAAGAGATTTCGCCTAATTAGTTACTTTCCTCTCCGAATAGGTGGCTCCACCAGTAACAACACAACTAGGTAGTTTTGCTGGCTCTGAGAATTAGTTTGCTAGAAATGCAAACTTTGATATTTATAGACCAAGGAAGTTTGGCCACCAAGGAATTTCCAAAACCGAAAATATTCTCAAGATATGCAATATATTCCAGATTCGGTTTCCATAATTCCTGGAAATGCTTTGTCCAAACATTGACCGAAAATCTCTTAGAAAATCTCCAATTATTAAATGCACATTACCAATTTTCATTTTCCAAAAATAAAATTAAAAACCTTAATTAATAGATTCTCAGCTTATTTTTTTGATCCAGGATTTTCCTTTAGCTATTAAGGAATATCTTTGAACAATAAAAGATAAGTGTTACTGCACATGTTCAAAGTATGTCGACATCTTTACTTTGTAAGTCCTCTTTCATACTTACAATCTTGAAACCGATTTTCCACACTTCCAAACGAGTTTAGAATTGGTTCATCTGACTTTCAAGAACTATGTGATTGACTAAGAACACTCAATCACAAATTATGGGTTTCACGGTTCTACCAAAACAAGTTTCGGTTCTACCTCCATATGAGTACTGTGCATAGTCACACTAGCTTTCAGAAAATTCGATTGACTAGGTACTAGGATCGGTTCCCCACATACTTATGGTAACTACTTGTATTTGCTGCACATATCCATAGGATCGGTTCCCCTTTCACTAAAAACTTGTTGCACATGTTCATAGGATCGGTTCCCCCATCTACTAAAAACGTGTTGCACCTCTTACAAGGATCGATTCCCCTTTTGTGATTGGTTGCACCTCTTCATAGGATCGGTTCCCCTTTGCCTACAGTTGGTCATACCAATAACACAAAATCGATCATACCATCTCAGGTCATTACTTAAGATCGATTTCACTAATAAAAGTGAAAAAGCGGGGGTACAATTACCACACCCAATATTTCGCTTAACAATCTGTATGGACTAAATCCAATATACTTTTAAGAAAATCAGCTAGACTGAATCTTATTAAAAGTATATCAAAGAGTTATTATCTCTCGATCCCTCAATTTAATTCTTACTCAAGCAAATAGAAATCTGCGAGTCTAATTAAATACAAGAGACATAACTTGGATGGTACCAAAGACCAATATCCAAGTGTCAATCAATGTAAATTAACAACCAAAGGTTGAATATTCTAATTGATTGATCTAACGCATAACCTGTGATATTTCAATTATATAACAAAATACAATGCGGAAAATAAATAACACAGACACCAGAAGTTTTGTTAACGAGGAAACCGCAAATCCAGAAAAACCCCGGGACCTAGTCCAGATTGAACACACACTGTATTAAGCTGCTACAGACACTGGCCTACTACAAACTAACTTCGGTATGGACTGTAGTTGAACCCCAATTAATCTCACACTGATCCAAGGTATAGTTGCGCTCCTTACGTCGCTGATCCCAGCAAGATACTACGCACTTGATTCCCTTAGCTGATCTCACCCACAACTAAGAGTTGCTACGACCCAAAGTCGAAGACTTTAATAAACAAATCTGTATCACACAGAAAAGTCTACGGTAATAGATAAATCTGTCTCCCACTGAAATACCTACGAGTTTTGTTCTGTCTTTTGATAAATCAAGGTGAACATGACCCAATTTGTAGATGGTGGATTTTCAACAGAGGACAAAACCATAAAATCACGATACTGCATGTTTCTGACACGGCTTTCGGGCATGTGATGATTCTTATTTTACGAAGCCATGATGAATATGTCTTTCGAAAAGCCTCCACTAGATGAGCGTTCAATCCCTAGCATTTCATTGTGCCCTCTATGTAGAATATCGTAATTGGGCGGTTCTCCGTAAGATTGAGAGCAATAACGCCTTCAGGACGTCAGTGATACTCACTGTTCCCCGACTACATGAGAGAGACCCCCCTACACATAGAAGAATGATTGGGCGGTTCTCCGTAAGATTGAGAGCAATAACGCCTTCAGTACGTCGGTGACACTCACTGTTCCCTGACTTTGTAGAGAGACCGTGTATAGATCCAAGCGGTTCTCCGTAAGATTGAGAGCAATAACGCCTTCAGGTCGTAAGCAAACACCCGTGACTCCCTGACTATGCATCATTCAAAATGGATATGACGCTAATATCCTTTCTGCAATAGATTAATTCTGCCGTGACATTCACCACTGAATTCCCAGAATGATCTATTTTTGCTCCTATTCCACGGTCGAATCCTGATCCCATGGAATGGCAATAAACAATTATCTTTTGCTCTGATTTCATGATCGAATCCACGACTTGATCTCATGGGATGGCAATAAACAACTATATTATATTATCTCGTGACTCCGATTTCATGATCGAATCCACGGCTGACCTCATGGAATGGTAATAGGTAATTTTATTATTCCGAATTCATGGTCGAATCCACGACTGATCCTATGGATTGATAATAAAAAACTGTTCACTTTTATGGAAAATGAAAGTGTACTCGACAATGAGTAAGCCCCATAAAATGGTGCAAGTGTACTCGACAATGATGCACGAAAGAGCATGCGAAAATATGGAAAATGAAGAATCCTGCATAAAATAGGAGAGAGAAAATAATAACATTAAAATAATGGAGAAGTGCCCATGGGCCGGGCCCACCGGCCGTGCCTTAGCCGTGGCCGGTCCCATGCTTCCTCCATTATTTTTCCTTATTTTTGTTGCTTTCATGAACTCATGAAGACTCCTCCATTCTAACAACTTTCCTTGTTTGAGCAAAACTCATGGTTTCTCCATATTTTCGTGGTTTCATGAAAAATAATAATATAAAATAGGGAAAGGTGTTGCAGGACCGCGCAACTTAGCCGGACGACCATACTCTAGATGTGGCCGGTCCCACACCTTACAATCCCTAATCTTTCATAAATTGTTATTTTTCTCATCTTGTGAAACTTCCCTGTTTCAGCAAAAATCATGGTTTCTCCATATTTTCTCAAATATTGCGCAAACCATGAAAAAGCCAAAAGTCAACATGGTCACACGACCGACTAGGTTACTCACGAAAATATATTAAAATATTATTATTTTAATATTCACAAAATATTGATCAAACGAGCATACTTGCTCATTCGAGCAAAATCGAGGATTTCAGTCAAAGATCGAACTCTTCTGAAAATCCAAAATATTGCTCGAACGCACATCGGAAAATACTGAAACTCTCAGTACGGAAACACGGACGCCATGGTAACACGTGCATGCCTTCTTGACCGACCAAGGTCATCCCTAGGGCTTGCACAAAGCCGGTCCCATACGTTTTCACACTTTTGACCTAATTTGCGCAATCGCTCATATAGGGTCCAAACTCTTCACAACCAACTCAGAGTTTGTGAAAATGCCCATCAACGGTCCCACGACCACCAAGGTCCGGTCTCATGCCACCTTGGTTGGTCCCTCACTTTTCTATAATTAGGTTTTATCACCTAATGCTTAATCCAACACTATTTCAATAAATGATGAAACCGGCATTTAATCGTCATTCCTTCACCAACTGGCAAACTCAGGACCCTGGTGTACGCACACTCAAGCATTTTGGAATCACACGAACGTCCATAGTCCCATGTGGTCGGTCCCTCCTTCGCTCATGACCTATTTTCAACAATTCGTCGACTAATGAGCAATTGATCAAAAATTAGGGTTTTCGAAAAACGCTCAACAAATCATTATTCGCGAAAGCAAGTTCAAACACTAAATAAATTTATGTTGATCCATCAAGAAACACGTGGATTAATTATATAATATTCGGTAATCTACCAATATTTTAATTAATATTTTATTAGGTCACGTCACCAATACATAAATAATTAGTCGAATTGAGCAATACTTGCTCAGCTTGCTCGAATATTGATCCACTATCAATATTCAAGAATTTATCGATAATTAAATCGAATTGAGCAATACTTGCTCAATTGCTCGAATATTGATCCAATCATCAATATTTAGTAATTTGTCGAATTGAGCAATACTTGCTCAATTGCCCGACTATCAATATTCAGTAATTCACAATACTTGCTCAATTGCTCGAATATTGATCAAACCATCGAGAGCAATACTTGCTCAGTTGCTCAAATTTATAATATTCGAGCAATGTCTAACATGTTTCGTTGAGCATTTGATCATGCTCGATTCAACAAAACTTAGATTCACTATTTAAACAGTCAACAACTGACTAATAAAATACACGTCTGTCATGCAGACTCCACGATTCGTGAGACTTCAATCACGTCACATGGGGGATATCAATTAGGGTTTTGGTCTGGCGGCCTACGGCACGTGGATTCATCCACGATGAGAATGTGAGTAAGTCGTGCAACGGTTGAAGAAGTTAGCAAAGTAGTGGGTGGACGGTTAACCAAGTCTCCGCACGACCTGGAACTGGTTTCACCACGTTTTTCCACTTTCCACTCTTTCACTCAAGAAACCGTCACACTTACAAGGATCAGTGGTTCATTATTCTTGCAATATAAATAAGTCCAAATTGAGGAAAACAAAGGATCATCATTCGTTAACAACTCGATTAAAACTTATTCACAGAACTCAACTTCAGCAGTTCATCAATTTCCAGAAACCTTCAACACATCCACAATCCTTGATCATCATTGATCCCACACAATTCTCAGCTTCCCTCCTACAGATCAACCCATCTCCTTCTTTGTGACCGAATTGACACTGGAACGGCCGTTGTCTTGGTTTAGGCCGGAGTCCTACAGATTGATCTCTTGAATCTAAGCACTCCCTTTGCAGTGCATCTGTGAGGTTCAGAAGTTTGCTCGGTCGAGGAGTCTCGACAACACGCTCGACTCTCCACTTTTCTTAAAAACCAGCAAACCGTTTTTCCCCATTACAGATTGGAGACCACAGTTGGAGATTAATCTCTCGGTTGCAATCTCTCATTTTCACAAAATGGTTGATCTTAGGTCAGGTTCAGTTACTAATCCTACCCCAAACAATGCTAGCCCTAGCAACAACGGTGGTAGTCCAGAAACCGTTCATACTTCCAACGATGGTGGTAATACTCCTCCTCCACAAACCAATTTCGGAATTAACCCTCTCTTTGGTCGGTCTCCCAAAGAAATCATAGAAAATCCACCCATTATTGCCGATCTCATGAAAGTCCAGGAAGTTCTCGCCAAGAATCAAACTGATATGGCTACTACTCAGAAGGAGCTATGTAACTACCTCAAAACTCTCACTGACAAGATGTCAGAAAAAACTCAGGAGAAGGGAAAAGACAATGAAACATCTCCAACTACATATTTCGAAGTTATTCCAGTCCCTGACAATGATGAAGCCCGCAAAGCTGCAGAACCTGAACCTGCCGGTTTCATCACCCGTGAAGACCTAGAACGTTTTATGGAGAATCGGGGAAAGGGCCATACACCGTCCGTGCACCGGCATCAACCTCCATATCCCGCTGCTACACAAAGAATCCCTCTCCCAAAAGGTTACACTTCTCCAACGTTCACACTCTACAATGGAACGGGAAATGCTCGAGAGCATGTTTCTCGATTCTTGGAAGCATTAGGAGAACATGAACACAACCATGTTGTCCGCTCGAAGCAGCACCAATAGGCGTTTCATCAACAAGCAGTACAACGTTGAAGCTTTCATGAATGTTGCTGAAGGGAACAAGAGAAAAGCTGAGGCCCAGCAACACAAGAATGCTCCTCCGACGTCTCACCCTCCAAAAGCTCCAAGGAAGGACCACCAATCCAGAAGTGCACAACCACCAGTTCAGCATCAACAGAACGATCAGGAAGCGCCTGACTTCCCTTTTCCCATGGAAGAAGTGATCAAATTATTGGAAGTCTGGATTCAAGATGGTGCGATCAAACTACCTCCTGTCAAAAAGGAACCAACCGAGGAACAAATGGAAAATGCACGCTACTGCCATTTCCATAGGTATGTCAGTCATCCAACAAGTGATTGCTGAACTTTGAAGTGCATATTCAAAGAAAAGGCCGACTCAGGGGAACTGGGTACTGAAGGGGTGCACAGAAATCCTCTCCCAGTCAGAACATTCACACTCTCCAAGCAGCCGGTCAAAGAAGCGGTTCAATCCCTGGTTAAGCATGTCTGTGAGTTACTGTACTTATCGAAAGCTCAAAGAAATGATATGTTTGCTGCATTGAACCACATCGTGTCTGGGAGACGATTAGACATTCAGGAGATACGCCCTGAACCTCCAGCAACAGACAAGGAGATGTACGACTGGGGACTTCTCACCACAGTTCACCTCAAGGGAAATGAATTCAAGCGAGCGTTAGTTGATGTTGGCACTGCTGTTAACATTATTCCCATGAAAACCCTCAGAGCTGCCGGCATCACCCGACAAGAAGCAACTCACGCTCCTGTCTCAGTCAGAGACCATGAAGGAATCTCCAGAGATGCTTATGGTCACATTGTCCTCAAGATGAAAACCGACTCAACTTGGACTGAAACCAAGTTTTACATAATCAGAGAAGATCCAGGATACAACATGATTCTTGGGCGAACATGGATTCATGATAGAAAGGTCGCGGCAACATCCTCATCTTCAGTTGCACATTTATCTTTTGAAGAAAGCTTTGACTCGGAAGAAGTGGAGGACGACCCACCATTTGAACATCTGGGAAAAGTCGAAGCCTTGATGGAACTCACACAAAAACCCGAGGAAAGCGCACATGAATTTGTCAGAAGGTTCCATGCTCAGGCAAGTCTTATTCCCCCTGATGCATATGTTTTACCAACTTTCAAATATGCTACTCTAATCCGGGGACTCAGTTCTGCTCAGAACCTAGATATCACCAAACGCTATGAATGGTTAGTCTCCCCCAGCAATACTTCACCAAATGGTTAGATGCGGAACCTCTCCAAATCCATCATCTCACTAACACGGTCATTGATAGGATAATGACTGAGTTTCACAATCAATATCCTAAATATTCTCCTTTGCACGAGTGTCCACATGTGCCACAGAATTGGAAAACTCCACCAACATGGAATCCACGAGGAATTCCGAACCAACAGAAAATACTCAGGGTACGAGCAACCAAACCTAACAAATTTCATGAATAAGATTTGGTTCTTAGGGCAACTAGACACAATTTGCATTCCACAAAGAGTTCTAACTGGGAAGGGCCTTTTATGTTCGCTAAGTCAGTTGCCGGAGGATATTACAAATTGGCTGACATCAAGGGCAAGACAAGTATACCATTGATTCATGAGAATTGGCTCAAGATTTTCGACACATGAAGCATTCAACATTGGGTGTTTTATGTCCAAGACAAACGCTCAAGACATCTGACGTTTGCATCTTAGGATTTTGTTTTACCTGTAATTTCAATTCTTCCAAAATGTTTGCAATACTTGCATCCAATACTTGAATTCAACAATTTATCAAAAGTTCTTTTATTTAAGAAAAATCTCTTGCAAACCCAAAATCCAAAAGAAAATCCTTAGTCACTCATAAATTCAAAACCAATCAAGAAGTTCAAAAGCAAAATAAATCTCACATCTCTCAGAAGTCCAAAGTTCAAGAGATTATGGAAAGAAAACTAAAGGAAGCCATCAAAGTACGATTTCTGCTTCTCAGCATCCTCCAAGACTTGCAAAGTCGCCTTCTCCAACTCCAGCTTTTCAGTCAACTCAACAATCTTGGCATTTTTATCCACCACGACATCACTAGTAAAGGGTATAATCTTCACCACGGCATCCTTGATGGTGTTGATTTTATGACGAAGCCACTTCAAATTAAAACCAAGTTCTTCAGATTTCTCCAAGTTGTACTCCCAATCAAAGAGTACATCTCGAGTGACAATACTTCTGGGCCTGGTACGAATATCATTTATGACACGTAATATGTTCCCTAATTGCATGGTCAAGAAGTATCTACGTTCAGGATCTCTTGTAACGATAATATGGCCATACATCTCCCACAACTTCTCATACATATTGGCGTACCCAGTGGGAACGCTGAACCCACCAACATATACATGATATGGGAGTAGAACACCAAATGGAGGCTCACAAATAATCCCTGCATTGGGATATTCGTGTATTATTATACGATTCTCAACTACTGGAGCATCCTCTATGGTCATTGCAACATCTTCTTCTGGGACAGTCTCTTCTGTTCTTGGCTCGGTTTCAACAACAACTGGAGTCTCGGTTTCCTCCATGGCTTCAGCAGAGATATTCTCATAACCCATAGGTGCGGAGCTGGTGATGTCACTACTTTGATTCACCATATTGCTCGAATCATCAACATTGGTTCCGATATTCTCAACTTCAGTATTCGGCGCCTGATACGAAGATTACATGAGATTAGGAGGATTCAAGCATTGGGATCAAAGGAAATAATAAAATCTAGCATGTAAGTGAACTAACACTATCTAAGTTCTTTATTATGCATCAAAGACATGGGCAAATGGTGTGGAAGTCATGAAACACGTTTTTCGACAAGCTCGACTGAAGAAGTTTTACACTGCCCTGTATAAAACGGCAAACTGGGAGTAATTGGTAAGGAGTCTAAGGTTGAGTCATATACCGTTCTATTCGTATGGGTGTTTTCTATAACATATCAAAATTTCATAGTAATCGGATAAACGAGTAAGGAGTTCTAGCCAAAACATTGGACTACATGCCAGCTGAAAAATTCCTGAAAGTCTCCTGGAAGTTTACTGTTTCGCTGATTTCGGCCCCTAATGTTGGAACCGCCGCCGATTTCACTCCTGCAAAACAAAAGTTAAACACAAAAAACAAGATAACGGCTGAGTCACGACCAGCTCGCTCTCTTTAAGACGTTTCGTGGCTCTGCCTTGAGTTTTGTGCAAGAAGTTATTTCTTTGTCACAACGCCCCCAGGATAAAACAGCCGAGATAAAACTCTCTTCAATCCCTCATGCACACAATGGAGATTGATCACTTTTACTCTTTCTAATCTTGCTCAGAAAACTGGTCTCTTGATTCTCAGAAAAACAATGGTGTTGAAAACTTATTTTTTCTGTTCTCAAAAACTGCCTTTTATAGCCTAACATTAAAACCAAAATTAATAGAGAATAGATTAAATTTATTGCTGCCATAAAAAATTCCATTCAACAGTCAGAAAACGGGCAAATAAATTATGCCATAATTATCACAATTAAAAACGCAATTAAGGGCAGAAAACGTTTTGAAAATATTTTTCAAAAAACAGCAAAAATACTTTACAAATTCAAGAGACCTCCCAAGACCCCGCTCCCGGACTAATGTTATATATAAATATATAATATATATGCACAACCAGTAGGGGGAGGGATTCGATCCTAAGACCTAACCCTCCGGGCCCAAAATGCTTAACCACTGGGCCAAGCTCGAATTGTTGATATAAATGTACAAAAGAATTATTTTAAAACATATATCCCAACACCTAAACATTCTCAAAACTCTAAAAGCTTCTTTGTTACAGCTTGGAAATTTCCTGGGCATAAGGATACATGGGTAGATTGCGAAAATATGATGTTGTATGAAGATTTTATGGCAGTTTTGCTAAAAGGCTGAGTTCTGAATTTTCTGATGACGTATTTCATTGAAGTTTTCTCATTCATTCGCGTGGATTCTCATTCATTCAATCTCAAATCAGCAATATTATACTTCCATGAAGAAAATATGAAGTGGGTACTTACTTGGAGAGTCTCCAAGTCATTCGAAGGGTTAACAGGGTCGGCATTAACATTGGGAGCATCATTACCTCCATTCTGTTCCAACTCTCGAAGGTTCTCGTTCTCACCATTATTTGAAGACGAATGAGAAATCTGGCCGTGTCGACTTTACATAACAATCTCCTCCTGGACGCATCAACCATAATCAACATTATTTCATTCAAAGAAATCCCGAAATCACTTATACAAAAGGATACTCACATCAACCTCTCCATCGATGCTGGATTCCTGAATTGTTCGTATGGAGGAAAGATGAAGACCGTCAATAACCGATGGAGCAAAATTCTGAAACAAATTAACAGTATTATTTTGGGATCCTAATTACATGGACAAGAAAATCGCAACGATAAGATAAGTGCAAACAACTCACCAAAGAAGCGGTTGGGGACTGCATACTATTCGCTATCATTTTGTAATTCATCCTGCTCCTGCTTTCTCCACCCTGAGGACTGTCTTGCCATTCAGAGAAGTCTACAGGAATTCTAGGCCTCATAGCATGACCACCCTACAATGAATTAATCGAAACAATTAAAGGTGTGATTACTATGCTTTTACCATAAGAAAATATCTACCTGTGAAGATTCTGGAGATGTTTTTCTTTTATCACCACTAGAAAGAGGTTTCAACCGTGGGCTATCCAAGAGTATTTCAGCAGAAGGAAACACTCGTGTCGGAGATTTGACATCCATCACAAACTTATACAAGCGTTCGAGTTGTTGATTCCAGAATTCTGCATAACCTGGAGTTACGTAAATATCCCGGTCGGGCAAAGAAGACACATAATCTTCCACATGTGTGTTATCTAAATGAGCATTCAAATACTCAACCGATGGTTTATTCATTCGATGACCTGGAGCACACTGATCGAGACCCATTTGTCGAGCTGCTCTGTCAATATTATATTCTTCCACCTGAAATTCTCCTTGCATCACCGACACTATGTAACCAGGAGTGCAACTCAGCATAAAAGACTTATCTCCATCACATCACTCAACTCAGTGCCAGACTTCAAGGTGATGATCTCTTTAGTATCATTAAAAGAGATCAATTGCGATAAGAAAGGAGGAACTGTCGTTCAGGGACGAAAGTTGAACTCAGGCTCAGTGTCTAAAATGCTGGTGAGGCGTGTCTTTGGTCGTGGTCGCTTTGTAGACCAACGCATAATCCTAGCACTATTTTCTCAAAGATGGCATGAAGAGCGTCAACATTGGGTCCTTGTAAGACCCTACGAGGAGTTGGAGCATATTTTTCAAGGTGCTCCCACATTAAAGCTTGGAGAAACATGGAGTTAGCATATGTTTCAATCTTCATGAAGCCGTCAGAGACACTGGAGTCTATAACTAGGGAGTCTAAGTTGGCAAATAATGAACCCAAAAATAGACTACCAATGGGAAGTTTCTCACCTTTAGCCATCTTTATAGCGAAAGGAATCACAAATGGCTTCAACAAATGTAAACTATCTTCAAGAATGTCTCTGGACAGCCACAAGCATAAGAAAGCAGCAATGGTTAAGGTACTATCGGCAGGTTCTTCAGGAACTCCATCTCTCGGACACCAATATCTCAACCATTCAGCATAGCAAGTTTTGGGTGGATCGTTGAGTTTGTGCATTGTAGCTTCCAACACGCTAGACATCGCATCTTCCTCTGTTGAGAGTTCTCCAGGGAAATTACCAGTAATTGGAAGATACAACAGAGCAACTACATCTTCCAAAGTGATGGTGTATTCTCCCCATCTGCATATGAATGTGTGAGTAGGAATACACCAACGAGCAAGCAGAGCCACTATACCTGGTATATCATGATTGATCACTAAATCCCTAGTCGCTTGAATAGCTCGTGTCACTTGTGCACGATCCAACATAGTTCTTACATGACTATAGCCCAACATGTGACGTGCCCATCCGGAGAAATGCGCCAGGGGTTTTCGAGAAAGTTTGAGTTCCACATGAGAACCCAAATAGTGCTTCCCACTCAAACAAATCTAATTATCGCCTGAGGACTTACCAACTTGTTCTGAGTAGTGCTTCTGGGATTTATGAGCAACCGAAATGCAGAACCTGAAGGACGCCTTTCGGGTTTATACTGAAACACAAAGAATTCGTCATCAACATTTGGAATGTTCTTGGTCTTATCCTCCTTTCTCCTAGAAGTCATAGAATCATCATTTCTTGAAGATACATCAGCAGAAGCCTCCTCTCCGGAAGAATCCTCTCCAGAATCATCATCTCTAGAAGAATCATCATCTCTGGAAGATGCGTCTGTAGAAACATCCTCTCTGGGAGTTCTCTCTCTAGAAATATCGCTACTACGGGAATCAATCATCTTGGAAAATTGCTGTGACATTGATATACGAATTTCATCAACACAATGGAATTAAAGCAACATAATAGTTATGATGCTCACATCAATGTCTACAAAAAATGGTAATCCTCAACTCTTACCTGTTTACGATTTCACGAACTTAGTGATAACACCGTAAAACTCTAGAAATTTACTCGTTTCTTCAAACCTGCAAGGACGAGCAACATTTAAAGTCAAACACCTGACTTTTCATGAAACCATGAATGCTTCATATAACCTTCTATGTGAACATCCGCTGATTTTTACGTGTACATACACTATAAAGTCACCAGACTCATACATACACTACGTATTCATCGACTCATGGAAATATTGTTTACTTTCAACAATTTTCCATAAATCAAAGTTTGATTTTTTCTTTTTAAAACAAAAACGTGAACAGGTCACGTAATTAAAAAAAAAAAAAATCGTGAGTTAATAACTCACGTAAATTGTATAAAAAAAAAACTTTTTGCTCATATGAGCATTCGTCAATGGAACGAAGGTCTTTTCTATTTTTGTAAAAATCTACATGTTCCAAACAAAGTTTTGAAAGTTCACCAATGAATTTCATTATGAACTGCAGGTCTTTTCAAAATTCCTTTAACTCTAAAGATCATTATTT
The DNA here is from genome assembly GCA_023531295.1 of Papaver armeniacum. NCBI lineage: Eukaryota > Viridiplantae > Streptophyta > Magnoliopsida > Ranunculales > Papaveraceae > Papaver > Papaver armeniacum. The sequence goes on along the minus strand of JAJJWW010010287.1, from coordinate 99,263 downwards.
ATTACTTTTACTACGAATGAACCTACATTCTTAAAAATATTTGTGAAAGTTCATGCTTTGAAAACAAATTTGGGTTTTCATGAAACCTCATAAACAAAATCTTCTTTACTACAACTAGACCATGTCTATTCAATAATATATGTATCTCTTTCATATTAGGGATTTCTTACTCGTTTCTTAAACTATTGAACGAACACGCATACGTATTTTCAAAAGCAACAAAATTTCATAAAACCTACATCTACATACTCACATGAAATTTTGTTTTATGAACAATAAATACCAAAACATATAATAAATAAATAAAAAAAAGTTCGGACGTACCTAGTCGGCGCCGGTCGGAACTTGACCGGACGGCAAACGACGATGATCGGCGGCGACTGAAATCCGGCAAAAAACTTTTTTCCCCTGCTGCAACTCGTGTGAGAATGGTGAAGAGAGGGAGGTGCTTGGTCGATCAAATATAAAAGAATTTTAGGGCTTCTTCCCTTTTATATTAATTTTATTTCCAAAACCTAATAAAACACGGGTTTCCTTTTTTGGACTCGGGCCCATAAATCCTAAATCGACCAAAACTGGACATTTGATCGACCAAATCAGCGATGCTTCATCTCTCCGTGCTCACGAAATCACACTCTATCACACTATCAGGGTCCTCACCCGAACATTTGCTCGTACATGATACCATTGGAGCAAATCGAGGATTCTGAAAATGCCTTTGTAGACCGAGTTCAACCACTGATCTCGTCGACTAAAAATCACCATTTAATGCTTACTGCAGAACATGACTGTTCTCCACTAAGCAGGGGACTTAATGTAGATGGTGGATTTTCAACAAAGGACAAAACCGTAAAATCACGATACTGCATGTTTCTGACACGACTTTCAGGCATGTGATGATTCATATTTTACGAAGACATGATGAATATGTCTTTCGAAAAGCCTCCACTAGCTGAGAGTTCGATCCCTGGCATTTCATTGTGCCCTCTATGTAGAATAACGTAATTGGGCGGTTCTCCGTAAGATTGAGAGCAATAATGCCTTCAGGACGTCGGTGATACTCACTATTCCCTGACTACATGAGAGAGACCCCCTCCACATAGAAGAACAATTGGGCGATTCTCCGTAAGATTGAGAGCAATAACGCCTTCAGGACGTCGGTGACACTCACTGTTCCCTGACTATGTAGAGAGATCGTGTATAGATCCAGGCGGTTCTCCGTAAGATTGAGAGCAATAACGCCTTCAGGTCGTAAGCAAACACCCGTGACTCCCTGACTATGCACCATTCAAAATGGATATGACGCTAATATCCTAGAATAGATTAATTCTGCCGTGACATTCACCACTGAATTCCCAGAATGATCTATTTTTGCTCCTATTCCACGGTCGAATCCACGGCCTGATCCCATGGAATGGCAATAAACAATTATCTTTTGCTCCGATTTCATGATCGAATCCACGGCTTGATCTCATGGGATGGCAATAAACAACTATATTATATTATCTCGTTGCTCCGATTTCATGATCGAATCCACGACTGACCTCATGGAATGGTAATAGGTAATTTTATTATTCCGAATTCATGGTCGAATCCACGGCTGATCCTATGGATTGATAATAAAAAACTGTTCACTTTTATTACTCAGATTCATGAATCATTCTCCACTGAATTTCATAAATTAGTAATAAATACTCAATAATCGGGCATCTGGACTACCACTGAGTAAGCTCCATAAAATGGTGCAAGTGTACTCGACAATGATGCACGAACAAGCACCCAAATGCACGAATGAGCATGCGAAAATATGGAAAATGAGGAATCCTGTATAAAATAGGAGAGAGAAAATAATAACATTAAAATAATGGAGAAGTGCCCATGGGCCGGGCCCACCGGCCGGCCGGCCGGCCGTGCCTTAGCCGTGGCCGGTCCCATGCTTCCTCCATTATTTTTCCTTATTTTTGTTGCTTTCATGAACTCATGAAGACTCCTCCATTCTAACAACTTTCCTTGTTTGAGCAAAACTCATGGTTTCTCCATATTTTCGTGGTTTCATGAAAAATAATAATATAAAATAGGGAAAGGTGTTGCATGACCGCGCAACTTAGCCGGACGACCATACTCTAGCCGTGGCCGGTTCCACACCTTACAATCCCTAATCTTTCATAAATTGTTATTTTTCTCATCTTGTGAAACTTCCCTGTTTCAGCAAAAATCATGGTTTCTCCATATTTTCTCAAATATTGCGCAAACCATGAAAAAGCCAAAAGTCAACATGGTCACACGACCGACTAGATTACTCACGAAAATATATTAAAATATTATTATTTTAATATTCACAAAATATTGATCAAACGAGCATACTTGCTCATTCGAGCAAAATCGAGGATTTCAGTCAAAGATCGAACTCTTCTGAAAATCCAAAATATTGCTCGAACGCACATCGGAAAATACTGAAACTCTCAGTACGGAAACACGGTCACCATGGTAACACGTGCATGCCTTCTTGACCGACCAAGGTCATCCCTAGGGCTTGCACAAAGCCGGTCCCACACGTTTTCACACTTTTGACCTAATTTGCGCAATCACTCATATATGGTCCAAACTCTTCACAACCAACTCAGAGTTTGTGAAAACGCCCATCAACGGTCCCACGACCACCAAGGGCCGGTCTCATGCTACCTTGGTCGGTCCCTCACTTTTCTATAATTAGGTTTTATCACCTAATGCTTAATCCAACACTATTTCAATAAATGATGAAACCGGCATTTAATCGTCATTCCTTCACCAACTGGCAAACTCAGGACCCTGGTGTACGCTCACTCAAACATTTTGGAATCACATGAACGTCCATAGTCCCATGTGGTCGGTCCCTCCTTCGCTCATGACCTATTTTCAACAATTCGTCGACTAATGAGCAATTGATCAAAAATTAGGGTTTTCGAACAAACGCTCAACAAATCATTATTCTGAGCAAGTTCAAACACTAAATAAATTTATGTTGATCCATCAAGAAACACGCGGATTAATTATATAATATTCGGTAATCTACCAATATTTTAATTAATATTTTATTAGGTCACGTCACCAATACATAAATAATTCGTCGAATTGAGCAATACTTGCTCAGTTGCTCAAATATTGATCCACTATCAATATTCAGTAATTTATCAGTAATTCGTCGAATTGAGCAATACTTGCTCAATTGCTCGAATATTGATCCAATCATCAATATTTAGTAATTTGTCGAATTGAGCAATACTTGCTCAATTGCCCGACTATCAATATTCAGTAATTCACAATACTTGCTCAATTGCTCGAATATTGATCAAATCATCGAGAGCAATACTTGCTCAGTTTCTCAAATTTATAATATTCGAGCAATGTCTAACATGTTTCGTTGAGCATTCGATCATGATCGATTCAATAAAACTTAGATTCACTATTTAAACAGTCAACAACTGACTAATAAAATACACGTCTGTCATGCAGACTCCACGATTCGTGAGACTTCAATCATGTCACATGGAGGATATCAATTAGGGTTTTGGTCTGGCGGCCTACGACACGTGGATTCATCCACGATGAGAATGTGAGTAAGTCGTGCAACGGTTGAAGAAGTTAGCAAAGTAGTGGGTGGACGGTTAACCAAGTCTCCGCACGACCTGGAACTGGTTTCACCACGTTTTTCCACTTTCCACTCTTTCACTCAAGAAACCGTCACACTTACAAGGATCAGTGGTTCATTATTCTTGCAATATAAATAAGTCCAAATTGAGGACAACAAAGGATCATCATTCGTTAACAACTCGATTAAAACTTATTCACAGAACTCAACTTCAGCAGTTCATCAATTTGCAGAAACCTTCAACACATCCACAATCCTTGATCATCATTGATCCCACACAATTCTCAGCTTCCCTCCTACAGATCAACCCATCTCCTTCTTTGTGACCGAATTGACACTGGAACGACCATTGTCTTGGTTTAGGCCGGAGTCCTACAGATTGATCTCTTGAATCTAAGCACTCCCTTTGCAGTGCATCTATGTGAGGTTCAGCAGTTTGCTCGGTCTAGGAGTCTCGAAAACACGCTCAACTCTCCACTTTCCTTAAAAACCAGCAAACTGTTTTTCTCCATCCACACAATTGATAACCCGGACTTATATTCCCGAAGAAAAGCCTAGTATTATCAATCACCTCACAATAATCTTAATCGGCACGGATAAAGAAGATATTGTGGAATCACAAACGATGAGACGAAGATGTTTGTGATTACTTTTATATCTTGCCTATCGTAGATATCAATCTCAAGTCAATCGTTACGATTGTACTCAATACGGATCACACAACTACAAGAAAGTAGTATCGGCCTGGCTTCACAATCCCAATGAAGTCTTCAAGTCGTTAACCAACAGGGTCTCGGTAGAAACCTAAGGTTAAAGGAGAATCGACTCTAGCTTATACAACTAGTATCACACAGGAGGTGTGGGGATTAGGTTTCCCAGTTGCTAGAGTTTTCCTTTATATAGTCATTCAAATCAGGGTTTGCAATCAATGTTAGCTTAGTAACAAAGCATTCAATATTCACCGTTAGATGAAAACCTGATTAGATTCAAGCTAATATCTTTCAACCGTTAGATCGAAAACTTAGCTAGTTACACACAAATGAAATGCACGTTTTAGGGTTGCGTAACCGTACCCAAACATGTACATTCGTTGGTTAAATAGTAGTTAACCAAATGGTTATCCATATGAGCACTTCCATATTAACCATATTCTTCTTTACCATAACTAGTTCAAATGACTCAAATGAACTAGTTAGAGAGTTGTTCAATTGCTGAGATCTTTGTAGATGGTGGATTTTCGACAAAGGGTAAAATTGTAAAACTATACTCCGGATCAGGCAATCGGATGAGTAATGAGGCCCATGTCTCTCATTAAAGCATGAAAGCTCATGCCATAAATCTTTGACTGAGAAGGCTGTCTCTCAGAGTATATGTAGATGTGTAGTCTCCCAGCGAGGCCACGGCACATCTCATGAATACCGAGCAATTTCGATAAATTACTCCCTCCGGCAATCGGATGAGTATTGAGACTCATGTCTCTAAGCGTGAAAGATCATGCCATAAAACCTCTGATCGAGAAAGTCTCTCAGAGAAGATGTAGATGTGTAGTCTCCCAGCTGAGACCACGGCACATCTCATACTGTATAGAATCGCAAGATTGGACGGCTCCTAGACATCGTGTTCAAGCTAGTATAGAGCAATAACGTCTTCGGGATGCAACCATGTTTTCCCCGACTATACATGAGGAATATGACACTCCAAAGCAAGTTCATATTGCTCAACCTCAGATAATTAATGCTCCTAGATAGGAAGCCCTGCTAGTATAGAGCCATCAGTTAATTATCTCTAATCGCCTGAATATCCACCAATATTCTACGATTCTTCGTTATATTTCGCCACTTCAATTCGTGGTTCTTCCCAGCAGAATTCCACGGGTTAGTGATAAATATTCAACGAAACATGCATCTGAGCATCGAATAAGCCCTGACTAAAATGGTGCAAGTGTACTTAGCAATAATGCACAGACCAGCATTTGAATGCGCAAACGAGAATTTTAAAATATGAATGAACGATAAACCTATGCAAAATGGGAAGGAAAAATAATAATAAAAAAATATTAGCAAAGGTACCAGGGGACTGGGCTCATCAGCTGGCCGGTCATGCCGTGACCAGTCTCGCGCCCAATTTTATATTTTGTCATATTTTATTATTTTTCCCTGATCTCGTGAAAATTCTCTCGTTTGAGCAAATCTCCTTCGTTTCAAGGAAATTCTCTAATCTCATGATTTTATCAAAGAAATAATAAAATTAGGGAAAGGTGTCGCGGGACCGAGCACCAGCGGTCCTATCCATGCCCTAGCCGTGGCCGGTCCCACAACTCACGTCCCCATTATTTTATTATTTCTCTCAAATTATGAAAATTCCCTGATTTCATGAATTTTCCCTATAACCATGAAAATTCCCTAATTTTATGAATTTTCTCTAAAATCATGAAAAATATTATAAAATTAGGAAAATGGGACCGGGCTCTAGCCGGCCGGCCATGCCCTAGCCGGTCCCACACGCCTATTATTTTATTATTGTTTGTTGTTTTCTTTTCCCGATTCCATGAAAACTCCCTGATTTCAACAAAATACCTTGGTTTCAACAAATCTCTTTGATTTTATGAAAATTCCCTAAAATCATAAAAATTACATAAAATTGGGAAGAGTGCCCTGGGACCGTGCCCGTTGGCCGGCCGGCCATGCCTTGGCCATTGTCGGTCCCACACTCCGTCATTCCCTATTTTATTATTATTATTTTATCTCCCTCATATCATGGAAGTTCCCTAATTTCATAAAACTCTCCAGTTTCATGGAATTTCCCTCAAATCAGAGAAAGTACATAAAATTACATAAAACTGGGAAAGTGTGGGAACGTGCTTGTCAACCGGCCGGCCATGCCCTAGCCGTGGTCGGTCCCACACCTTGCAATTCCCTGTTTTATTTATCATTTTCATCATCTCATGTATTTTTCCTAGTTTCAGCAAAACCCTGGATTCTGCATATTTTCTCAGAATGTTGCTCAAATGCGCATCGGAAAATACTGAAACTCTCAGGACTGAGACATGGACACTATGGTGACACGAGCACATCCACTTGACCGACCAAGGGTGGCTCTAAGGCCTGCAAACAGCCGGTCCCACATGTTTTAATGATTTTAACCTAATTTGCTCAATTGCTCATATTAGGTTCAAACTTCTTCCAAACAATTAAGAGTTTGCTTGAACGACCATCCATTGGTCCCACGGCCACCAAGAGCCGGTCTCATGACCTCCTGGTCGGTTCCTCATCTCTTCATGGATAGGTTTTGTTATTTGTCGCTCACACGAGCATTATTTCAATAAATGATTAAACCAAAGATTTAATCATTCTTTCACCAACTGGTCCTCAAGAGACTTTGGTATTTTGTTCATTCGAGCATCTGGGATTACATGGTGAACTTATCATCCCATGTAGCCGGTCCCCGCTTCACTTGATTTGCAATAAATCATCAATTCAGTAAAATTAGGGTTTTGAATTCAGAGCTCCGCAGAAACATGATTCTGATTAGATTCAAATACTCTGATAATTTTATGTTGATTCCATGATCAACATTTTTATTTATTTTGCTCAACCCAGCAGTCAGTATCTTAAATTAATATTTTATTTGGTCCTGCTACCAACAATCCATCGAATGAGCAACATTCGCTCAAACCGGCAATATTTTCCCGAATCAGCAATATTTGCTCAGATTCAAGAATATTGGTTCAACTATCAATATTCAATAATTCAGCAACACAGCTTGCTCGTAATCAACATAATAATACCTCGTTTCATCAGACATATTTAATTCATAAGTTTCAGAACATTTGCAAATCATGTTCAACTCAGCAATACATGGACTCATCGTCCCATAAAGTCAGCAATTGACTCCACAATCACGAGATATCAATCGTGTCACATGGGGGGATATTAACTAGGGTTTGACGGTCTACGGCACGTGTGTTCACCCACGATGAGAATGTGAGCAAGTCGTGCAATCAGTTGGAAGAGTCAGCAAAGTAGTGGGTGGAAAATTAACTAAGTCTCCGCACGATGAGCAACTGGTTTTAACACGATTTCCCACTTCCCCACTCTCTGATTCCAGCAAACTGTCACACTTCATGGGATTATGGTGTTTTCAACTCCGGCATTATAAAATGTCTCTGAATCCTGATTGAAAGAACAAGATTTGAACACCCAAATATTCGCCAAAAACGAGCAATTTCTCATCAAATTTCATACAGATAATCTTTCGTCTACACGAACTCAGAGAAATCACTCTCAATTGAGAAAAATTCAATCATTCAGAGCGTTCTTACGCTGAATTCACAATACACCTACAATCTCAGATCACCATTGATCTCACGCATTTCTCAGCTTCCCTCCTACAGATCAACCCATCCTCTCTTGTGACCGAATTGACTCTGGAACGGCCATTGTTCTTGGTTTAGGCCGGAGTCTTACAGATTGATCTCTCAAACTTAAAGCACTCCCTTATTGTAGTACATATGTGTGAGGTTCAACATTTTGCTCGGTTCAAGGAGTCTCCACACGGTCGACTCTTCAATTCCGTAAAAACCAGCAAATCGTTTTTCCCCATCTAAAATCTTATAGAAGTATACAAGACACAACGAAGCAAAAACGATTTGATTCACTCGAATCGATTCATGAACTTTATAGCCACGGTTTGCAAACTTGCATTCCTTAGTTAATATAAGTATAAGTTCACGAATAATCGTTTTTAGAAAATAACCAACCTAAGTAAGCGGACTAGGTACGCGGACTTAAGTACCCGGAATAAGTTTGTAAATAGTTCACAAACTCCAGCATATTTTCTCGGGAAGAGAAACCCTGACAGTATGCGGACTGGGTTTGCGGACTGGGTTCGCAGACTCTGTTCCGGTTTCCTGAGCAACAAAGTACACAGACTTTGGTTCAAGGAATAAGAACTTATACATGTATGTGTTACCACACAATGCTTATATCCAACAATGGTTATATAATCTAAACTCTCATTTCAATCATTGAAACATTCTTAGAGGACGTTATATAGTTGTTATTCACAAACCATTTTTCGTCAAAGTCATTTTCAAGTGATTGAAACATAACATGACTTTCGTCTAGGTAAAGATGAACTTGGCCAAAGCGAAAGCTTACCAACACATATTTCGAGAAATAGATAAGCGAGATAAACTCGGATCGAAATAGCAAATGTGTATAATCAAAGTCTATATAGCAAAATGACTTTTGTCTCAAGATAGGAGATAGAGTAGATATACTTTTGAGTGATAGATAAGTTCAAGTCTCCACATACCTTTTAGTCGATGAAGTTCCACTAGTTCCTTGAGTAGTTCTTCGTCTTGTATGATGATCGCCATGGAGTTCTTGAGCTCAACTACACTTTCTATCTTAGTCCGAGACTTAGCTATAGTAGACTAGAAATCAAGACTTATAGTTTTGATCACTAACATTGAAAAATATGCTTGAGATAGCAACGCATGCGAGTTCGACCGAGCAGTGCTCTAACAATCTCCCCCTTTTTCAATTTTAGTGACAAAACTATCAATACATATGGAATACAAAAATAGATAAATAAACTTTTGTAGCTCTTCTTCCACATGCCTAATCTTCAACATTATTCGAAATCTTCGTCACTTCCAAGTACTCCAATGATTCCAAAGGTTGTAAGTTTAGCATCATCGTTGTTGAAATCCGTAGCTATAACAATGAGAAAACAAGAATTCTCAATCATTATTATACAATGTCATAGAATTATTACACAACATCAAGGTTCAATTGTATCACAACTTCGGCAACAATACTATGGTGATATGTATCACCCCCCCCCCTTAGTCAATACTCCATCTCACATGGAAACCACTCCCCTTACATAATGATCCGAAAACCATATGTATTTGTAGTGTGAACTACACATTAATTCTCCCCCTTTTTGTCAATAAAATTGGCAAAGGTACGAAAACGGTATCCTAATGAAATTTCCAAAGAGACATTTCATGACCAAAAGTAAGCACATATCAACTTTTTAGATGCAATCATATAGCCGAGGCTAAATGCTTTCATCAAGGAGTTTATAAAGATACAAGATAACTCCTATAATATTCCACAGCCACACTCCCCACAAAGATTTGGAAATTAAGCACAAGTTCAATTAAGAACTCTCCCCCATAAAATGTCATTCCCGAAAGAACAACAAGAGCGACCTTAATTTCATAAGAAAATAAGGATTTCTTTGGACATAACAAATCACATACGAATATGAATTTGAATCCAAAAATACTCAATTAAATTAACCACAAGAAAACCCATGATTAATCTAATCGGGATTGCTCAACATAAGAGAACTTACGGAGCCTCAAAGTATATACATAAAATATGGATCAGGGAAGATCAATACTGCGGAATAAACAAGGATTCATTCTATTTTCCATCACTATTTGCACAATGACATACAATAGACATAATCCTTGTAAACAAAATTTCATCCTATCTTCCATCCAAATTTTCATAATGACATAATAGGCTTCAAACTTTTGTGATGTCAAAAGTTCATTCATTCTTTTATCAATACAAGCATATCGACATATGAAAGACTTAACTTTTGACAAGATATGGGAAAATCATAGTTCACGGACGCAAACACACATATCCCATAACAAATTGCAATATATAAAACCATAAAGATCAATACTGGAAACATCATCTTCCAAACAATTTTAGAATTTAAACAAATAAACCTAAAAACATGAAGATGAAAACGTTGGACATAGCTACGTGTAATCACAATAATGGCTATTCCAAACTCTAGTTATTCTTCTAAACAAAACAAGAAAAAAAAAATTCTTAATAGAAGATTTACTAGGCAAATAACTCTTTAGAGAATATGATCCGAAAAACGCTAAACCCGGTCAACAACTAGAGATTGAACATGAACGAGCTCATCAGTTGCTTTCTTCAGTTCGTTTTTCAGAAAATCAAGATTCCTTGTTGCAATTCCGAGTTGTTCACAAAGGACCTCAAAATATCGAAGAAGATTTCCTACCAGTTGTGATGACATCTGAATTGGTGGTTTGTTTTCATGATCAACGGCATGATAGCATGTTATGAAAACAGGATTCTTGTGAAAGTCGATAATCTTGCCCTTCTTGACTTCATCATCTTTGTTGCTTCCATTCATTGTGCACACCAAAATTCAGTAGAACCTTTTGACCTTTCGGAACAATGTATCAAGAGATGACACATATGTGTATATAAAAGAGTTCCATGGAAAACCCTAGGAAAACTTGTATACGTCCGTGTGGGTTAGGTGTACGTGCACTTGTGGTCACAACCCTGATATGTGACCAAGGGAATAGAGAAGCCAAATTTAGACTGCTTCTTGAGAACTCAAGATACATTCCAAACAAAGGATGAAATTCTTATGTCAAGAATAATAGTTGAGAAAGAACTACTTGGAGGAAGGACAATTAAACAGGGAATTTTTCTCAAAAGAGCATGATCAGAATTATCTTCAAAAGAAGAACTGGAGCGAGGCTCAACAGATTTTAAGATCATCAAATACAACAAAAAGAAAGAAAATAACATACAACCTCGACAACATTCTCAAGACACACTTCTTGAGAACTATGAGCATCCTTCTTTGACTACAAGAAGGATACTACATTGAGCAGTCATGTTGTATTTAGATGAGAATTTTGCTCATCAATATTAACTTATTTTTTCTCTCCTTCAAGAGGATTCACAGAAAAATCACTTGACTTAGTTGAAGGAGTTTTATCAAGAGAGGAACAAGGAGTACCTGAGGCAACCGCTTTCCTTGTCTTTTTGATGCTCCGTTTGAGTCTGTTTATGCTGATCTTAAGCTCTGAGACTCGATTATTCATATGAATGAAATCTGGAGCAGGAGTCTTGGATCCACAACCTTCTTCAGAGAGAGAAAAGGAACTCAACTTTTCTTTCTTTCTCCTATGCCTTTTTCTCTTTTCAGAGTTATTTAAGAAGTCAGTTGCCCTTATGCCGTTCTTCCTTCTACCATTGTCGGTATTTTTTGTTTCAAAAGCACAATTAAGAAATGACTTATCACAGTATTTTTCTTGATTGTTGACAGTGCCTTTTACTCCAACAACATGAGAGACAGGTTTAATAACTTCTTTAGACATCCATGCAAGAATGTTGTGAAGTTTTTCATTCCTCAAACGAAAACGACATCTTCGCTCAGGATGTCCTTTATTTCCGCAATAATAGCAGTTAAAAGAATTGTTCTTGACTGTTCTCGTGTGAGTATATTTAGAAGGAGCAAAATCCTTGTTTCTAGGAATATTACAAGCTGCAAAAGGTTTCTCACATGAAGAGTTATCATTAGCTTTAACGAAATTGATCTTACTAGTTTTTGGAGCGTCTATTCCTTTATAGCCCAGACCACGTGTATCGCGATGTTCTTTACATGCTAGCATAGAAGATAATTTTTTAGAGCTAGAATTGAATCTACTCAGACTGAGTTCTTTGTCATTAAAACATTTTTGTTGAGAGTCATATCTTGCTTCAGATTCTACAAGTCTTTATTTCAACACAAAGAGATTTCGAAGAAGATTATCACATTCGGACCCTTTTGAGCGTACATATTCTTCCCGATCTTTAACAATAGATTGTAAGAGTTTATATCCACAATCATATCCTTTAAAGAGTTTTCTCAATTTTCTGTTTTCTTGACAAAGAGGAGCCATGTATTTACTCAAGCAAGTTGTTGACTTCTTTTCTTTCAAAGCACGGTCAAAAAGCTTGATATATTGAGAGACTTCCTCATCAAGACTTTGTCATTCTTCTGAATCACTGTCATCCGAAAGATCATCTAACTGTTCATCAAGAGATTTTTCCCAGTTAAATGCAGATTCAGACAAAGGACCAGAAACAGAGTCTTTCTTAAAAGCTTCAGGACTTTGAAACTCACAAGAGTGACTCTGAGCTGATGTTGCGTTATCGGAGATATTCTTATCGTCCATAGAGTCAGATCGCTACAAACACAGACTTGTAAGGTCTTTAAACGTGTTTGCATGCTCTGATACCAATTAAAAAAGGAAAATTTGCTGGTTGGTCCAAAGCCCATTAAGTTAGTTATACTAGGGTCCAACCGGATTTTAGACTTATCACTAGGTCCATAATTATTTGAAACAAGCAAAATGACCACATTACCCCAGCACCACTCACGTGTGAACTCCACCACCTTATTACGGTTTCTCCAAATTTAATTAAAACATATAAAGGACCACAATTTTGAGTACATATCTGCCACACTGGTTACAAATTCGAGTACATATCTGCCACACTGTTTACAAATTCGAGTACATATCTGCCACACTGCTTACAAATCTGAGTACATATCTGCCACACTGCTTACAAATCTGAGTATATATCTGTCGCACTGCTTACATATAGAGTATGTATCCGTTGGACATATTGAACCTATAAATATGACCAAAATATAACAATATTAAAACACAGCAACAAAACTAGCATATATTTCAGTATTTCGCATACGTACTCATGGATCAAACCAAAATAAAGTGGCAAAACTATGAATAAAACAGAATCAAAAGAAGTTTTTATCATTACGACATATACGTACTGCGGATTCATAAACTAAAAACTCAGTTGCATGTCAAGAAGTGCTGAATCCATGAATATAACCGAATCAAAGAACATACTTCAGTATTCCATATATGTACTCTTGGATCAAACCAAAAAAATAAGAGAAAACCTATAGATTCATAGTAAACACAAAAAGAAAACAGTACGTCATATATGTACTAATGGTTAATACACAAAAGAAAACTGAAAAATAAACCAAAAACCATAAAAATATCAGATCTACTAATGAAATAAACATAAAACATGATTTTTTTTATTTAGATCTGAACTTGTTTCATCAAAATCCACCAGTATATCATATACGTACCGATGATTAATACACAAAAGCATATCAAAAACAACCAAAATGAAACTAAAATCAACTGCATGTGAAAACCAAGTAATGAATCTATAAAAAGCAGAATCGAAACACTTTTTTTCTTCAGTATTCCATATATATACTTCTAGATCGAAGAAGAAAAATATCCAAAACTACAAAAATAACAAAATTAAAGCATAATTTTTCAGTACACCATATATGTACTGCTGATTCAAAATCTGAATTTCAGTTGCATGTGAAAAACAAGTAACGAATCTATGAAAAAATAGAATTGAAACACTTTTATTTGAGTATTCCATATATGTACTTCTGGATCAAACAAGAAAAATTCCAAAACTATAAAAAAAAAAACAAAATTAGAGTAGTATATTTCAGTATACCAAATATGTACTGTTGACTCATAGTCTAAAAATCAGCAGCACGTGAAAAACAAGAGAACATCATAAAATCGAACTACCAAAACCGGAAAATCATTGTTAATATACATACCTGGAAACACAAACAATCTTCTCGTTTTAAATCATAACGATGCATCTTCTTCTTCTTCTTCTTCTTCTCAAAAATAAACCAAGTTTCTGTCGGGACGGGATATACGTCTTTGTTGGTTCATATACAAAAACGAACTGAAACACGTCTAAAACATCTAAAATGCAAGTGGCATAATCGTATCTAGTGACGAAATGAACAAAAAAAATGTGATTATTCATCTAGATCTAATATATAATCAACAAATCAAACATGGAGATCGAAAACATAATCAAACAACACAATAATTAGATCGCCAAAACCCTAAAAGAAACATTACAATAGAAAAATCTTCATCATCTGATTCGGTAGAAAGGAGAAAAAATAAAGAAAAATCTTCGTCTGAAATCAGAAGCGTAGCGGTGAGAGGAAAGAGAAGAAGAAAATGAATCTGAAATGTAGATTTTCTCTTGTTTTTAACCTATTAAATATGAAAGGTTATTTGTGGTATTTTCATATTACGTATACCTGATCTCGCACGTGTGCAGGACCTGTGCTTAAAAAATTAGGTCCATTTTTCTCTTTTCTCTTAATTATGGACCTCCGGTTACTGGGCTTTAGTGGGTGGACCTGCCACTAACTAGTATCACTAAACTAGTACCTATAGGTAATTCCTACTTAAAAAAGCGGGGGTACAATAACCACACCCAATATTTCGCTTAGCAATCTGTATGGACTAACTCCAATATACTTTTAAGAGAATCAACTAGACTCAATCTTATTAAAAGTATATCAAAGAGTTATTATCTCTCGATCCCTAGATTTAATTCTTACTCAAGCAAATAGAAATCAGCGAGTCTAATTAAATACAAGAGAGATAACTTGGATGGTACCAAAGACCAATATCCAAGTGTCAATCAATGTAAATCAACAACCAAAGGTTGGATATTCTAATTGATTGATCTAAAGCACAACCTGTGATATTTCAATTATATAACAAAATATAATGCGGAAAAGAAATAACACAGACACCGGAAGTTTTGTTAACGAGGAAACCGCAAATGCAGAAAAAACCTCGGGACCTAGTCCAGATTGAACACACACTGTATTAAGCCGCTACAGACACTAGCCTACTACAAACTAACTTCGGCCTGGACTGTAGTTGAACCCCAATCAATCTCACACTCATCCAAGGTACAATTTCGCTCCTTATGTCTCTGAACCCAGCAGGATACGACACACTTGATTCCCTTAGCTGATCTCACCCACAATTAAGAGTTGCTACGACCCAAAGTCGAAGACTTTAATAAACAAATCTGTATCACACAGAAAAGTCTACGATAATAGATAAATTTGTCTCCCACAGAAATACCGACGAGTTTTGTTCCGTCTTTTGATAAATCAAGGTGAACAGGAATCAATTGATAACCCGTACTTATATTCCCGAAGAACAACCTAGTATTATCAATCACCTCACAATAATCTTAATCGACGCGGCGAAAGAAGATATTGTGGAATCACAAACGATGAGACGAAGATGTTTGTGATTACTTTTATATCTTGCCTATCGGAAATATAAATCTCAAGCCAATTGTTACGATTGTACTCAATACGATAGAAATTGCAAGATCAGATCACACAACTACAAGAAAGTAGTATCGGCCTGGCTTCACAATCCCAATGAAGTCTTCAAGTCGTTAACCTACAGGGTCTCGGTAGAAACCTAAGGTTAAAGGAGAATCGACTCTAGATTATACAACTAGTATCACACAGGAGGTGTGGGGATTAGGTTTCCCAGTTGCTAGAGTTCTCCTTTATATAGTCATTCAAATCAGGGTTTGCAATCAATGTTAGCTTAGTAACAAGCATTCAATATTCACCGTTAGATGAAAACCTGATTAGATTCAAGCTAATATCTTTCAACCGTTAGATCAAAAACTTAGCTTGTTACACACAAATGAAATGCAAGTTTTAGGTTTGTGTAACCGTACCCAAACATGTACATTTGTTGGTTCAACAGTAGTTAACCAAATTGTTAGCCATATGAGCACTTCCATATTAACCATATTCTTCTTTACCATAACTAGTTCAAATGACTCAAATGAACTAGTTAGAGAGTTGTTCAATTGCTTAGATCTTATAGTAGTATACAAGACACAATCGAAGCAAAAACTATTTGATTCACTCGAATCGATTCATGAACTTTATAGCCACGGTTTGCAAACTTGCATTCCTTAGTTAATATAAGAATAAGTTCACGAATAATCGTTTTTAGAAAATAACCAACCTAAGTACGCGGACTAGGTATGCGGACTTAAGTACCCGGAATAAGTTTGTAAATAGTTCACAAACTCCAACAGATTTTCTCGGGAAGAGAACCTCCGACAATACGCGGACTGGGTATGCGGACTCTATTCCAGTTTCCAGAGCAGCAAAGTACACAGACTTTGGTTCAAGGAATAAAGACTTATACATGTATGTGTTACCACACAATGCTTATATCCAACAATGGTTATATAATCTAAACTCTCATTTCAATCATTGAAACATTCTTAGAGGACGTTATATAGTTGTTATTCACAAACCATTTTTCGGCAAAGCCACTTTCAAGTGATTGAAACATAACATGACTTTCGTCACTAGGTAAAGATGAACTTGGCCAAAGCGAAAGCTTACCAGCACATATTTCGATAAATAGATAAGCGAGATAAACTCGGCTAGAAATAGCAAATGTGTATAATCAAAGTCTATATAGCAAAACGACTTTTGTCTCAAGATAGGAGATAGAGTAGATAGACTTTTGAGTGATATATAAGTTCAAGTCTCCACATACCTTTTAGTCGATGAAGTTCCACCAGTTCCTTGAGTAGTTCTTCGTCTTGTATGATGATCGCCATGGAGTTCTTGAGATCAACTTCACTTTCTATCCTAGTCCGAGACTTAGCTATAATAGACTAGAAATCAAGACTTATAGTTTTGATCACTAATATTGACAAACATGCTTGAGATAGCAACGCATGCGAGTTCGACCGAGCAGTGCTCTAACAAAAAGTCATACCAATACAAAAGTCAGGCCTTGTGAATAGTTTTACCAAGAACATAAACAAGTCATGAGCGGCTATACTAATCACACATATTGGTAGTTCAAAAGATATGCAATGAATAACAATACTAATAAGTAGCGATTTCCCTTTCGATTCACGAAACAAGTTCATGAATTTTCTTCCTCTAAACTAATGTAAAACATTGTTTCCTAGGATGAAATCTTCACCTCATACCCATACATAATCACAATAGCATTCAAACGATTATGTCGATATCTTATATACGAAGTTCAAAAGATAAGCGTTATACTTCGTATTGTATTCCTTAATACTACGTCTAACTAGAGTATAATCATTCATGCTTCGCAGTTATGTTTTCAAATATGCACGACTTGAAAGATACGTTAGGCAATGAAACAGTTCAAGTCAAATATCACTAACCTCAAGTGGAAGGATGATGTTGTCGTTGTAGCTCCTTACTTTTTCACTTCTTCAAGTCTTTGCAATACTTGTAATGTCTCATATCCTAATACATACAAGCTAACCTATACGAAGTTGACTCTAGTACATAATCAAGCGACTCTTTAAATGAGTTTTGGTTCACTAAAATATGACAACCAAACTTGACATACCAACGCTTGGTGGGTTCAACCGAGCTATGCTCTAACAACTTGGAATGTGGTCGGGCCCATGCTGCTTGCAGGGCCCCTTTCCCATCGACCAATCAGGTCGCTTTAAACCCGCCACACGCATAAATAAAGCCAAACTGCGCCAACACCTAGTGGCCGCCGCGCCAACGAGATGTGGCCATAATCAACGACCACCCCCTTCCATAAATTGCAATCTCGACCGTCCAACTTCGCCAGTCGAATTGACCGGCCTAGATTAAATCTTAGGCGACCAACCAAGACTAACTTAATAGCGTCACACGCTATTTCTTGCGGCAAGTCTCATGACTTAGCTAGCCACACATGATTACCCGCCGCCTAGCCTGCGCGCGATTGGTCAGAATAACTAGGTCTTGCACACAAGACCCAATCAACAATCTGCTGCATATTTTCCACGAAAATACTCGAGACATCAAACATGTCACAAACTGGGAGATGTTCATCAGGGTATTGGTCTTGCGGTTTACAGCGTGCAGCGTGCAACGCGCCCATTACGAGAAAGTGTCAGGAAATGGCGGATGGTTAATGAGCAGTAGGTGAGTAGTGGGTGTAAGGCTGACCAGTCTTCCCTCGTGATGGAAACATGATGGTCACCACTTTTTACACGAATCCACTAATTAACTGTCTCCACTTCCTACGAGATCAGGTGTGCTCAATCATGACTTGTATAAATAGGTTTTCGACCTATTTCGACAAACAACAGAGTTTTGGTTATCAACACAAGTATTCATAAAAACACAAAAAGAACTGATAGATTACATTCCGCAAGCCAGTTCTAAATTCTGATACAAGTCATAAACAACCACACCTTCAAAATCCAATATTTTGATCTCAACACCTTCTTCGCTTCCCTCCTTAAGATCAACCCTTCTCCTTCACTTTGTGACCGAAGCAAGTCTGGAACGGCCATTTCTTGGTTTAGGCCGAGGTGTACAGTTGATCTCTCGAATCTAAAGTACTCCCTGCAGTGCATTTGTTTAGGGTTTAGATTCGTTTCTCGGCGGCACACCCAAATTTACCATTTCCAGCAGAATCAGTTTTTTACCCCAAAACATTAGTATTGTATCCTCTTTTTATATGCAAACCTAACTCCCTTATTGCTCCTCTAAGGTGTGATAAATTTCAACAACAACTTCCAACTTTCTCCGAGATCTGAATCACCTATAACTTTCAACGACAACAGCATCAATAAGCTTAATCAGGTAAGCCAGGATTTTAACAACCTTACTTGATTTTCGCTTCAATTAATTTATATATTTATAATCAATATATTGTATGTAGAACTCCTTTATTGATGATGTAGACAAAATTTGAACATATTGAAGATGACTAGTGAATATGAAGACGACACCGACGTAGCTTTTAACCATAACAAAAAAGGGAGTTCGGAATCACATCTCTCGAAAATATAACTCAAATTCGTAACATGTTCTTTGAGTACATTACTGGAAAAATCACCGTTCCACCTGGCTTCATAGGCTGTTTCATCCGGAACTCGGAGAAATCCAGCACTATTCAAAGTGTCACCCCCGGGGCTATTATCATACTTTGTTTGCAAATATGAGAGTATATAGCTTTCTTGATTTTAAGATTGTTAGAGCAATGCTCGGTTGAACCCACAAGTTTTGCTATCTCAATCTTGTTGTCAATGTTAGATGATCAAAATTATATCTTGATTTCTAGTCTACTAAGTTCAGTCTCAGACTAGGTTAGAATTTGGTAGTTGAGTATCAGACATCACCCTCGAAGACTGAAGATCGACGAAGACATTTAAAGAACTTATGTATCAGGTATGTGAAGACTGAACCATTCTATTTTACTCATTATCTTACCATTCTATCTGTTGAGACTATGTCGTATGACTTATAGTAGATTTACAAACAAGAAATTTTGAGTCAAGCTTGTCTTGTTAAAAAATCTCGAAATATGATTCTAGCATATATGTTCAAAGGTCCTTAACAATATTAGTTCGAAACAATAATGTTTGAGAATTAATTTGTGAATAAATTGAAAATCGCCCACATGAGTGATTTTATCATTTGGGAATGTTTCAAACATCATAAGAGAGAAATTCATGAACTTTTGATATTTCTGCTTAGGGTAGGTTGGCAAACCAGTTTGAAACCATATATATCTGATTTCTGAAATACAAGGAAGATTCGCGAACCAGTTCACAAACCGCAAGTTCAATGGGTAACAACTCACGAACCATGATGATCTGAACTTTTGGTGTTGGTATACAAGGCTTAAGGTTAGTGAACCCAGTTCATGAACCGTGTCCATATGAGTTCAAAACCAAGTACGGTTGGCAAGCTTAGTTCGCGAACAGTGTACATCTGAGTTCTCGATCCGAGTAGGGTTAGCGAACCCGGTTTAGGAACCGTAGCACCCTGACTCGTGAACTAGCCTGACAGTTCACGAACCATTTCACCGACTGTCCCAGTAGAATTTACCATATGCTCAAAGACTTATTTTTTAAATATGTGTAGCACCTCAGAGCTTGCAATCTTGTCTACATAACGTGCACGAGAGAACTCGACCTATTCTCCGGCCATAAATAGACTTTCATGCTTCTGCTCCTCTAAATAGACGAACGACCATGGTTCTGCTTATCTAACATATAAACAACCATTATATGGGAACATACAACCTCAGACTATCCGACTTCTACTCATATGGACGAAGGGCCATTCTAGGTCAGCACTCGACCTCATCCAATCTCGTGTCTAACTAAAGAGACACACAACTATCTTGTCTTATCTCGTACTCTACATATAACACAGGCTACTCAAAATGCACAAGCTCACTTACCAGGCAGGAGCCTCGTCCTCCTCAATCTCACGAGTGTTTCCTCCGAGCTTTGTGCGCTCATCAAAGGGATCCAAAAGAAGAATCCAACCTCTAAGCCATGCATGGTCTCCCACATAAAGGTCGATGCTCAACATCAGATGTCTCATGTCTCATAAATAACCCATGATGCTATCACATGCTATTTCAAGATGACGCAACCTAATCATGACACACAAATCAGAAAATATTTTATCCCAGTCAACAACATTTATGGAGAGTATTGCTACCCTGTCAACACATTATACGCGAAGGCTGACATAATCACGCAAATGAGGAGATATTTTAGGGTTTTGGTCTGGCGGTCTATGACACATGTGAATATCCAGTTGTACTCACACATGAAGACATCATTCGGTGGAGGAATTGAAGAGATAACTAAGGCTATTCTGGAAGATATACTCAACTCATCGATCTATCCTTAGTTATTCCTATGAGAGAGATAGCTAAGGTTATTCTTGGAAGATATACTCAACTCATCGATCTATCTTTAGTTATTCCTATGAGCACTAAAGAAATGCCTATAGTATTATTCCATCATTATCCCGACTTTCCTATGATCACTGAAGGAATGCTTATCGTATCATTCATTATCCTGACTTGAGATTAGGGTTTTGCAGCTATAAATAGACCAACAATCACTTGTCACTCTTAAAGCTTAGATACAAATATTGTCTCTCTTAAAGTTTTTTTAGCCTTTTTAGTTTTTTTTCTTCTTCTTTTTCTTCTTCCTGCAACTAAGAATTCCGGTCTATCTTCTAGTTTTCCTCCCTAAGACCAATCCAGATCTCTTTGTTATCTAATACAACTAAATTGTTTTCACTAAGACAAACTAACATACTTATAGAGAATGTATCTTGGAATGCAAGTAAATAACCCTAAACTAATTACTAAAAGCACTCATACATTAGATTGGTGTTGGTATCCCAACATCTCCGCCCCTAGAAACACAATTTATCTTGATTAGGTAAGGAATGTTCGTCATCGACCTTTAATAACTCACCATAAACCCTAAACTTCACTTTCAAAAATTACCTAAGTTTTAGGTATATACAAGCATACACCAGTAATAAGTATAAGACTACGACGAAAAATACTTATCTAAGAACTAAATAAATTTAATGAATATTTGTATTTCCTAGTTACATTTTTGCATTTCATATCGCATGTGTATATTTTTTAGGTGCGCGTACAGGAATTTAGAATTTATCCTTCACAAAAAAAATACATTTACTGTAGTCCCACAGGTATTTGATAGTTTCTACTGTACCGCGGACTGTATCACCGTCCGAAAGAATTGAAACTAGTCAACATTTGTAAAGATTGTTAAACAGAGGTTCTTCTGTACTGTAACACCCTCCTAAAGAATAAAAACTTGTAAAACATTCCAAAAGAGGCACAACATGCCCCCGCATCACATAGTTTAAAGAGAATGGATGTGCTTGACTCTCTGAATCGCTTGTCTGACCTTTTCCAATGGTTCTTCATACAAGACGGCAGGATCATCAAACTTGATGCCCAAACTTGGCTCGTCAAGAAAAGCCTGGAATGAATCTGCTACAGAATACGAAAGAGATTGAAGATTGTACCCTCCTTCAAGGAAAAATACACAACGTCCCTTGCATAGCTCCGTAGCTAGTTGCTTGATGTTTGATGCTAGCATGTGGTATGTGTTTGTTGTGAACTGAAGAGAAGCTAATGGATCCAGTACATGGGCATCATACCTGGATAAGACACGAGAATGCCGAGTTCATCAATTCGAGTAAACTACTAGTGAATTTCCAGTTATATGATTAAACTACTAGTGAATTTCCAGTTATATGATTAGCGATGAGCAAAATAACCTCACCCAGCGGAAACAAGAATTATATCTGGCTTGAATCTTTGAGCACTTGGTACAATGATTTCTTCAAACACACGCCTCATCGCTGTATCACCAGAACCTCCTGGTAAAGGCAAGTTGAGTGTTGTTCCCTCTCCTCTGCCATGACCTATCTCACCTATCTTACCGGTACCAGGGTAACTGCCATCCTGTAGAACACTCATGTAATAATTACAGGGAACTATCCAAACAAGAAAGCAGCGTTATCTATCAACGCCTAAGATTTGAAAGCAAGAGAGTAAAGAGAGAAAAGATCAACAGTGGACTATAACTCTTTTAGTTTTGCTAAAGTATTAGGGACACTGCTCCTAGAACTTTAGACCAAATATCTAGACAACACTAACTACAGCTGAAGGGAAAGAAAAAAAAAAGGCTACAACTTACGACCTTCTACATTTTTACTAAGTATACATGTCCCGAATCTGGCAAGTGTTCAAATGTTCGAGGAATAAGCTATCACCAGCTATATCATGCAGAACAGGTGACCAACAAGTTATGAAGGTGAAGCAGACATATACCAGATGCAAAAAAAAAAAAAAAAAAAAAAAGTTACGTAAAGCCACAAAAGTATCTTACTTGATGAGTTGAAAGGAAGAATACATCTGGGTCATCATAGAAAGCATCACTTGTCCCATTTCCATGGTGAACATCAAAATCAATTATGAAGACTTTTTTTAGACCATGCACGCGCTGGACATGCCGAGCAGCCACTGCCAAGTTTCCAAATACACAAAAACCCATAGGTCCTTTTGGAATAGCGTGATGACCTGGAGGCCTTACCAGAGCAAATCCAATAGGAGGCTTATTACTCAATTTTGATGCTGCGACCTGAAAGTTTCAAACTCAATACTCACACAAGAGGCTTACCAAACTGTTGTTATATTGTTCGTACATAATTACGGGACTGCAACTGAAGATGAAATAAAGATATACAACATATGTCGTGGTCTATCTCTATCAATAAATAAGTGATAGATGGAAGAATCACCACTGAATCTACTAAGGAAATTCCTGCTCCAGCAGCAATGAGGGACTCCTGAAATGTCTGCATCATTGATAATGTGTAGAAAGAATAAGATGGATAATCTTTAAAATGGATTATACAAACCAAATTGACCAAATCAACATATTTACAGCCATACATATATTGGCCGGTTAGTAGGAATGTGATGCTGATGAATTATATTTAGGGTCCTATATAAGCAAGCTATATGGTCAAGCATGGCATGTTGTTATAAGAATCCCTTTCGAACACCAGGACCCACCGGGTTGTCGGGGAGGGCTAGAAGCGGGTTGTAATGGGCTTTGTCATAGATGAGTAGAGTTTATCTTAGGATAATATACTGAAGTTACACAGATCTTACGATGCAGTTTTGATATTGCCCCTCTGTTAGCAACGTATATAACACACATTTAATAGCAATTGGTTTATGTTGACTTGTTAGCTCTAGATATGAAGGCAACATGCCGTAGTGTTCCCATATAAGTTGAATAAGTGATATGTACTGTCAGAATGCCCTTAGACTTGGGTTTCTCAGGGCCACCAACCAGAGGATCCTTATTCCTCGCTTTTGACAGTCTTCTACAAGAGCAAAATTTAAAACAAAGGTGACAAGATTTATACTTGAAACACTAAAAACGATACCCTTCTCCGCTATAGCAACATCAACATGGAAACAGAGACGATTTAATGACGGACACTATTGCGATATACACTTGGAGATCAATAACCTAAGGCCATAAATGCAAAAAGATTCTGATAACTCTTACCAAATGGTAGAAGAAGAAGATCAAATACAGCAAAAATGACAAAAGAATCCGTCCTTGAATTAGCATATAAGTCACACAAGGAACATGAGAATCTTGCAACGAGGTACATGACCTCTCAGGAACAAGACCAAGCAGCCACATTTGCAGAGGTAACAACTATTAAGGGAGCTGTTGCACAATGCCAAATACTCAAATATTGGCAACGTAAAAATACTACCCATTAAAACGTGGTCAGAGCAATTTAGGTTAAAACCTAACACAAACAGAATTGCTTAACCAAGTATATATTTAAGCACCGTTTGTCTACCTCCTCACAGCAGACACCATATTATGTTGACAACCTTGTCACTGTTACAAACAAATCAGTTTAAAGAGAGGTTACAAGAACCTGCATCAGTTGTAAGGTTGAAAGACATCTCTAGCACTGTAAACTACCTGCTGTCCTACCCTATGGTCAAAGAACCTTGCCATAACAATTTAACAACTTACCAATGACTCTAAGCATTTAAAAATCTTTTGTTATGTGTATAAAAGTACGTAAAGGTTAATACGAACCCTTAAGGCCAAAATCTATCATAACTTCTTTAAATTTCAATGAGAGTAGAAATAAAAAGAACACTAAGAATGGCAAACTGTAAATTGTAAAATGTAAGTACTGATCTTACTGTTGAAGTAGCATAAGTATCTCCCTCGAGGAAAATCAAACCATCTCGAGAAGCCAGATCCATAACCTATAAAAGATCGTAAGTATAAAGCCAATGAACAAGTAAAGTAGAGAGCTAATGAATAATGTCAAATGCTAAAATCTGATTAATATATCTACTAGTGAAAAAAAAAAGGTCACACTTCCAATATGACATCAAACACAGGGTAAATATAAGAATGTAGTATAGAAGGTTACCTTCTCAAGTCCACTAACATATGATTTAGAATGAACAGTTGCAATGTCATCAACTGTTGCAGACTTGTAATTTAGAAGTTCAATGATGGCTGAACCACGGTGCTGATACATGAACATGAAAAAAAAATCTTAGGATAGATTGTTTCTCACTTCTAGAAACTACTGTTAATAATATTATTTCTCACGTTGGAAATGAATCATTAGCAGTAATATTAACATAAAAAAAAGAGAGAGTACATTTTCTAGTTCCACATCAATTAACTACATGCAAAGTCACATGTGAAAACAATCAATGTTAGAACTTAGAAGTCATATTTGAAGCATTGATAAAAGGAAACACTAGTAATCTTCTATAGAACTTATAGAAACGCAAATCAAAACTCTCACGAAAAATTGTACGAGACTATATTGTCATATTTGAAAAATTAATCAAATGTACACATCTTGCCTGGTTTTACCTATAAGAGAACTAAATTACCCATGATGAGAAACTACTTGCTAGCAATCAATTATAGTTTTAATTTTGGTGTAGGTTTATTTAAGGTCTGGTAAATTGGTGGATATGGGGACAAAGCTAAAGCGTTATGGCAACAATTCTACAATCAACATATGCAGATGGTTTTCTTACCTTCGGAGTAAGCTCCAGTTTTTCAAGAGCACTCGTTATTGCAGGAACCCTAAAGTTAGATTCTGGATGGGCCTCCTGTTAGCAACAACTAAGACAACCATTAGTAAGAAACTGAAACGGCAAGAGGACTAACCTCGAAATAAAAGATCATAGTTCCTTGGATGGAATTCAGATAAAGCTCTCACTTAAGATTAATAACAACCAACACAAAATTGATAAACACTAACAGGTTGATAAAAGGTAAAAAATGATCCTAGGTTTCTCTACTGCACAACCCTAAATCAACTAAAACCCAAAAACAATTTATCCTGAACTCAGAACTCAATAAAAAGATCTCCTAGAATCAGTTTGGCAGCTGAGGCGCCATGCACCTACGGAAACTGACAAAATCTAAATGCAGGCACTTTTTTTGCACATTCACCGGCCGTGTATTGAAAAACACAGCCCATAAATGCATCTTCTCATGAGTTAGGAAGTGTCAATATTTTTCTATGAGCAACTCTTGTCCTTAGCTAGGCCTGCATGTCCTAAAATGCGCAAGATTTACAAAAGAGCTGCATAGTTAATTTAAGTTTTCGCAGTGTGAAAGTAAAATAAGAGCTAGAACATGCAGGAGTAAGGATACATTGTTTGAGCCAACAGCGCACTCCCTGAGATAGATGATACATATAACTCTAACCTTCTATATCTACTAGAGTAAATACTAAATTATATACATTGGAGGAAGTAGCAATCATGTAATGACAAGTCAATGATCCCATTGAGTACAACAAGGCAAAGAGTATAAGTTGAACTGAAGTCTAGTGAATAATATCATACTTCAAACCAAAATGAGGATTCATTACCTAACACCGATGACGGCATAGTTTAAGGTAGTTACCAGAAAGGAAGATCAATAGCAAGGAAAAGAAAGAGAGAAGAAGATGCTATGAAGTAACAACAGTATACATGATAGATACATATTACTAGACGCTTTTATTCACTGTACTAACCCTTTTTTTACGGGACTCGTTGCATATTCAAAGGTAGGAGGAGCCCGTAACAAAAACAAAAATCTTTATATCCACTCAACAGATTACGTACGATACACGAAGAAACTAAAGTTATACTAGGTTGTCCCTAAAACTAATTAGGAAAAATATATTGTAATTAGAAACAAGTGATCACTACAGATGGGATTAAAAAAGCTTATAATATACATTTATGATTTATCGTTATTAGCTCTACTTATTAGATTTTTTAATTACAGTATACAAATAAGTACCAAAATCATCATATCAAAACTTTCTCAAGCTTGTTATGCCGATGTTGTTTAAATGATTCTCTTTATTCTCGTCATTTGTTTTGGAGACATTGACACCCGATTTTTTGCATAACCATATATCAAACAAAAGCAACATCTAAATGTAGTAATTAAGTGAGGAAATACAAATGGGAGCAAGACGAAACAACTTAATTTGAACATACCATATCATGACCCATTGCTGGTGCTACACAATAAATCACACGTGCATCAGATTGTGGTCCAGCATCTGCATCTCTTTCTCCACCGCTTAAACAGGAAATAGGACGTCCAAGGTTTCCGAAACAGGTTTTCTCTGGCTTGAATATGTTTTTGTCTAGAGCACGTCTGCAAGGATTTTCCTGGTTAACCAGCAAGTGACACATCCCTGGAAAAGCGTATCCTGTAAAAAGTACAAGGACAACTCAAATATCGGATAAGGAAAAAGACTGAAATTCAATCAAAGAAAAAAAAAGGTTTGTGTCAGCCTGGCCACCTCCAATAAATCCTCCCCTAAACTACCCGATACGTATGGGACGAAGGGAATGCACATACCTCCAGGTCGAAGCGAGGACGAAGGACCTAGATTATTAGGAAAAAATGAAAGTATTCAGCATCCAAGCAAAACACTAAATTAGTAGTTTTTGTTTATTTTTATGGTCATGTGTAGTCCAATTTGTAGATGCTTTGGCTAATCTTGGACTTCATATATGGTAAACACTAAACCTCTCAAGTGTAAAGGTACAAAAGGCCAGCGAGATTACTTCACTACAATACCAAGGGTTTAGCATTTATATGACACCACATGTGCGATTTGGAAAGTTCGGCATAAACATTAATATACATGGCGGGTGTAAGTAGAGGAGTACTATAGTTGAGGCCCATAAACCCTTCATTGTGCCGGCAGACAGCTTAGAGGGCAACTGTTTTCTCTGTCTCTAATTGGAACCTATTGGGCATTTCACTAGAACATAATTGTCTTATTAAATGCTAATTTGGCCAGTTTGCCATTTGGGTTCCTTGAATACAAGAACTAATAAACTACTCCTTCTTTCTAGCTATTAAAACCCCGTAGCTCCACTGATAACGAGGTACAATGTACTTAAATGTTGTACAGTCTCTCTTAAACTATCAATTTTTTTTGGAGAAACAGCATCTAATTCATTAAGGTTGGTAGATGGTCGTAAAATATCTAGGGAATCTGAATTATTATGAAAATGTGGGTGAAACACAACCATGTGAAGTACGTCAACGAAAGACATATTTAGGGACTTGCAAGGCAGTAACTCAAAATTTCAAATTCTATGGGAGAGAGTGCATAAAATTGTAGATATATGCGGTAATTCAAATGCTATAACTGTTGAATCACATTTTCATTATTTTTGCGGGTGTCATGTAAACATTATGATCTTGTTGTGACAGGCCAAAGTTTCCATTTGAATACTGTTTCCCATTGTACAGAACGGAACCATTGAGTACAACATCTTTATGAAAACTAGCTGAATTCATAATATCATTACTCAGCGTCAGATGACTAGAAATCAATGGATAGTTTCCAACCACTGATGACTAAGTTTAAATCTCTGAATGTTTTATTAAGCTCTTAGTTGAAACCAATTTATTTTAATAAATATCTGTTTACTGTATCTTCCAATTGATTTCTTTATACTTGTAATTCCTAAATGAGTTTCATAATTTATAACCTAATTTGATTTCGCTGCAAAGGAACAGCAACTAATTACAAAACTTTACAGCTTTAAATCCTCAGTTGGCAAGGAAGATGATAATGAATAGGAAAGAAGCAAGAAGAGGATAGAATTATTCAAAAAAAAAAAAAAATAATAATAATAATCAGAACTCCATACTTTCATCTCTTTGTTATTAAATGATGAAAGCACAAAATCAAATCGGATACTGACCTGACATATTTATCCTCTTGCATGCAGAAATCCTGGAGATTGAATGAGTTTGCTCTTCAACTGTTTGAGTAGAAAGAGTGAAGAAAGATAAGTTAGATCCTACGAGTCCGAGACTCATACTTGGTGGTAGTTCTAAAATAGTGATATAAATTCTTTCCACGGAGAGACTGGTATTATCGTACGTAGAAAAGTAAACTGATTTTGAGTACTTACTAGTAGCTGGAGATTATTTAGCTCTTACGGATTCAAATATATGATTCATTAATTGCCGGTCCTAGGATAAATCAAATCGTTGATATGATTCATTAATTGCCGGTCCTAGGATAAATCAGTACCTTTCTCAGGTCGTTGATCTTCAACCACAAGCTGTAAACATCTTGATTTCCAAATCAGCGAAGAAAGACTAGGACGTTCGAAAACAAACCTGTCAAATCGTCTTTGTAGCGTTAAGAATGAGGTAGTGATGATAATGCACACCTCGATGTATCACAAGAACATAAGCCAAGTCCTCCAAAATTGATCTGATATGCGGCTTAACGGAATGTTTCTGGTTCTGGGCTATATTTTATACTTAATTTTTTAACCATAGGATATAAGTGAGTGAATGATTGATAATACTTTTCTTGTTCTTCTAAAATTTTATCTTGATCTTGACCATCCATCCTTCGCGTGGTGAAGAAATTAATTAAAAAATTAAGTAAAGGAATTGCTCCAATAGAGCCTTGTCTGTGATTGCTTTTTTTTCATATCAAATGCATTTTGTAACAAACTTCCTATCAAATGCACTTTCTAACAAACTTTTACCATTAATTGTGTTTAGTAAATTTTTTTCAAAGTGCTTTTTGAGAGAAACACTTCCATTTCATAGATCTTCTATCGTAACCTTGTTACTTTATTATGGTGGATAAATTAGAGGATCCGCTAATTTGTGGAGGTATCCCCAAATATGGATTCTTTATTGTCCTATAAAATATCATATATTTATCATTATATTTCCAATTTCTATTTTGTTCCTTTTTTTTTTTTTTGAAAAAACAAATAGTAATGTATAACAATAATGACGACCATAATAATATGACGACCATAATAATAATGGTTAAATATAATTATAAGTGTTATAAACCATTGTTTAATTACTAAGATGTCCTTCGTGTCTAAAATTAGGGTTTACATATGTTGGACACCAAGTCTTCTATCTATATAAACTAGTAAGGCCACATGTGCGATGCACATCATTGAATTGGATTCTTTTAACAACACCAAATTTGATAATAATCGGAAAAAAAAATCTTAACATAAAAATTTAATATCCTTGTTTGTACTCATTACGTAGATAATTTAAAGAGCTTTCCAAATATATTAATTTTGCAAAAATCCGATTGTATTTTTAAAGATATCTAAGTTTTAATTTTTTTGATATATTTTTAAAACAATGGCATTCCTGTAAATATACAAATATTAACTAAAAGCTTAGTTAATGGGGGTATTATTGTCATGTGAAAAGGCTTCACCAATATAAGGCTTCACCAAACAATTACCTCTTTTCTTTATATTAGTACTAGTAAGGCCACATGTGCGATGCACATGTTTGAATTGGATTATTTTAACAACACCAAATTTGATAATAATGAGAAAAAAAATTTTAAAATAAAAATTTAATATCCTTGTTTGTACTCATTACGTATATAATTTAAAGAGCTTTCCAAATATATTAATTTTGCAAAAATCCGATGTGTATTTTTAAAGATATCTAAGTTTTAATTTTTTTGATCTATTTTTAAAACAATGACATTCCTGTAAATATACAAATATTAACTAAAAGCTTAGTTAATGGGGGTATTATTGTCATGTCAAAAGGCTTCACCAAAATAAGGCTTCACCAAACAATTGCCTATTTTCTTTATATTAGTAAGATAAGATAAGATAAGATAGAGGCTTAAACATTGTATTATATACACACATCCAATAGAATTTCTCTCTCTTCTTCCCTCTATTTTGTGTCTCCTTCTCTATTTTCTCTATTCACAAGACGTTATCACGCACGTTGCTCCACCAACTGATCATTTGATCATCAGAACAAAAGAAAAAAAAAAATAGAAGATTAATTCATCTATATCTAACCTTTTCTTCCTATTTGATTTCTTTTATTTCTATTGCTTCGATTTATTAAAGGGATTTTAACTAAACTTTTATTGGATTTATATAGGTCTAACACGAGATCATTATCTCGACATAAGTGTACAAGCGATGTTACTGGGTCCAACAAATCTACAGTGACAACAATCACTTTATGGAGGGTTCTTATGGAGTCTACACGGTGATGCTATGGCCCATATGGTTCTACAGTGACAACAATCACTTTATGGAGTCTACACGGTGATGCTATGGCCCATATGGTGCTACACCGTGTTTTGGATTGATATCGATTGGTCGGTTTGTAATATATTTCTGATAACAAGTTATTTTTCTATTTTTTTAAGCATAGTTTATGTTGATTTGATAGTATTGCATATCACTATGTATGGGTGATCAAGTATCCACAATAAAAAAATTTCTCTTAAAATCCATCGAAAGATGGTTTACAGTTTCGATATTCCATTAATGAAACTGTGATCACCAAGATTCGGTGACTTGATCGCCTTTACAGTAATGAATCACATGCATGGTTGAAAAACCTACGGCCAATTGAATTTGGTATCTTTGTTCGTTGGATTTAGATCATGTGATTTTTATCTTTTGTTTCCATTTATTTACAAGAAACCATCCGTCGGACATAAGATGGAAAATGACTATATCCTTTAATTTGTCGATACAATTTTTTTTAATTGTACAAACCGATTAATGTTGGTTTTTCTCCAACAACTCTCTATAATGAGTTGTAAAAATTGGCATTCAAATTTTTTCTTTTTTTAGCCAATTTTGGTTATTGATTTCTATTTCTTTAAAGAAATCTTCGTCAACCAAAAAGTAGATTTTTCTCTACAAAGAATACGATAGTTTCTTTATTTTTATTAAAAGAATTTGGAATTAGATTTCTCTATGGATCCTAAAAGGATGAGATTGGTTATCACGTATTCACAATTGCAAACATCAATGAGATGGAGAATTGCTGCATTCCTGAGGGATATTTAGCAATATTTAGTTCTCTTCCTTGTATTATTCTCCAAAATTTGAAGTTTTTCCACTTGTAGTTGGAATTGGACACTAAAGATCAAGGGGTGCGCACCCGGCTTATTAGCCTATATAATTAGTCTTTAAGCGACTTAATTGATCTTTCTATAAATTTCTTTTGCTAACATAAGTGTCCATAATATTTTTTTTTTATTTTTTTATTTTTTTTGGAGAGTTCGCATATTATATATGCTTTTGTACCAATTAATTTTGGGTTCCAAATGTACTCCATGGTTGATGTTAGATATGTATATATATTAAGAGTACATTTTTTTTTCTTATGTCGAAAGACATTTCCTAATGAGTATATGTCTCGAATTAATCGGATAATACTTTACGAAACTTGAAGTTTTCGTATATGAGATAAAAAGAAAATGTCCACCATGATCAGGGGGGGGGGGGAATACACTATCAGAATCTTGTGTTAATTAACTTAAAAGTTATATCAATTTCTCTCCCAGCGTGATCAAATCGAAAAAAGGCTGTCACTATCAATAGGTGTGAAATATCTCATTTTGCTTTTATATAAGCTTTTGCCTCTTGAAAGGCAAATCCAATCACATATAACAAAAAGTAGCATTTTAGAATAAGCTACATATAGTACTTCAATAGAGTCTATCAAAACAAGATCCACATTCTCATAGTTCATATCTCCTCACTGGAAGATGGGGAGATTATAATGCCATGAGCGCCGGTACCGATATTTACGTGAATTTTTCAAGATATGCATATACTTGAGAATTGTGTGGGATCATAGTTAGTTAACATTGTCGAATATTAATTTACAGTAGCTACTGAAATAATAAAAGATGGTGGTTGTTAACCCTCTGCAGGGAAATATCGACATATGTGATTGGTTAGCATACAATCCAAGTTAGGTTGGATTAATTTCTCGATTGATGCAATTTTGGATCCAAAGTTAACACCTTAAACATGCCAAGCCCTATTAATTACAGGTTGGTGTAGTCATATTGCGTCTTTATACGAGAAATTTCTTCGTTGTAAAAACGATTTGAGGGTTCTATTTTTTCTCAGACCCTATGATTGATTCAATAAATTTTTGTTCTCCATGTAGGATGATTTTGGCGTGGTATTCCTTGAAGGACTCGTATTGCATTTACACAAAAAATGTGGTTGGGAACATATTCAAATTTGTTATCCTTGTAGGATTCAAATTATATTATGGCAGCCACCTGACTCGATTATATATGTCAAGGTTGAACAATCCTCTACGTGTTTTTAGAATTTGGTATAAAACCAAGAATCTGGATTAATTAGTTGATGCTATCAACTTTATGGGTCTCTTGAGGAGTCCTTAAAAACACAAAAATCCACACTTTAGCAGCATAAATTCTATTTTTTTTTCTTTCTTTCTTAAATCTGCAGTTAGAATTATGCTAGCTTAAACTCTTCTTTGAGATAGACTAGAGTTATTATTTTGGTGCTTGTCTTCTATAAAACCCATGTAGTTGGGTTAGCATCCATATTTACGTCAAAAGTTGTACTCTTTTCCCTTCGTTTCAGGTTTTGTCCCATGTGGTTTTCCTGACAAGGTTTTAACGAGGCAACATCTCGTAGACATTTAAATTTCTTTAAAGAATGTTGATATTTGTGCTCTTTTTCCTTCATCCAAATTTTTTCCCATTGGGTTTTTACTGGCAAGGTTTTAGTGAGACAATTTAATTCAACATGGTGGTCATCCAAGGGGGAGTTGTATCAATTTCAGTTATTTGGTGGATTCCCACCATTAACTAGGTCATTTTGTTAGACCATTACAAGCCCTTTAGGAATTTGGATATCATTCTGTTCCATATATAAGGTATGATCATAAACTTTGATCACCTTTGGTACTATAACTTCGTATTGGCACTTTGTTGAAGAAACTACATCAACTACTTTTGCAAATCATCTCCGAGAATCTAGGAATCCAAGACACAAGCATGGAGACTTGAAAAAACTACTATTAGAAGACTAACACAAAAGAAGACTTCATCAAGTAGCAATTTTCTTCATGAAAGAACAAGAATCTTCTGAATTCAAGATCCGTTCATCAAATTGGGAAGTCACGGCTCAAAGATTTGCAAGCCAAGATTTAACCGAAGTACTCATCAGGGGGAGCATCATCATCAAAGGTGAATTTACTGGACTTATCGCGTTGTACTCTTTTCCCTTCGTCAAGGTTTTGTCCCATTGGTTTTTCCTTGTCAAGGTTTTAATGAGGCAACATATGCGTGTCCAACATTGTCTGAGTCTTTACATGCTTACCAAATTTCAGGTTTTTTCTCTTTTAAGTTTTCCTGATATGCTTGTAATGACTTAGCCACAGTGGTCATCAGGGGGAGTGTTATAACCATTGTTTAATTACTAAGATGCCCTTCGTGTCTAAGATTAGGGTTTATATATCTTGGACACCAAGTCTTCTATATATATAAATAAAGGCTTAAACATTGTATTATATACACACATCCAATAGAATTTCTCTCTCTTCTTCCCCTCTATTTTGTGTCTCCTTCTATATTTTCTCTGTTCACAAGAATAAGTATACAAATATTTTTATTAAATGATGGTAAGATTTATAAAGAAAAAAAAAAATTTGCAATTCCGAAAGGGCTTGCGGCGCAGCTTGTTGCGCGCTTACCCGCTACGTCGATGTAACTATACATTCTTTTATTATATGATTAACTATTCAATCAAAAATAAAATTATTTTATTTTATTTTTAAATACATATTATTTTATTTTATTTACTTGTTAGGCTTCCAACTGGTTAATGTAATACTATTTATCCAATACATGGGCCTAACTAACCTCGAAAACCGGCTTGTAAGTTTAGGGTTGACCAAAGCTTATATACTGCAGGATCTTCTAGAACCCACGCAATGTGGGACTAATACATAATCTCAACAAGAATTAATAATATAACTTATTATAATTATAGTGTATTTAATTATAATGTTCAAAACATGTCTGCTTTTGTCATTAACTACATCGCCATCACTTTAACATCGCAATACCAAATAAAATTTACAGTTTGTTAGTTTCACAACACTTTGTATATTGTAGCTTACCAAACATCATGCTGCTTTAATTTCACAGCACAGCACAACACACCATAAAGTCACTTTCATAAAACTCACAGCAATACCAAACTTGATTTTAATTCCATTTTGATTGGCCTTTTCCCTATCTAATTATCATTCAAGACCTCATATTTGGAGGCCCAAAATTCTAAGTATCTGGACAAGTGTATGAGACTACTAATTTTAAGAAATAAATTCATAATTCCAATATCCCGCATTCTCTTCCAATACATATAATTAGTTTTATTATAAGAAGAATAAAGTAAAGAACAAGAGAAAGTTGTAATAGAAGAAAAGGCACTTGGTGGAAGAAGACCTTTTTTTCAGGAAAAAAAAAAGTTGTAAGAGAAGAAAGAGGGCACTTGTGTGGAAGAAGATTTTATTGATATGTTAAGAAGACTCGTTACCCACGTATGTTGAAACCTTAAAGTCGCATAATAACATCCAAGTAAATATACTTAGGTTTATAATACTTTTCATGATGACCACTGTGTTTTAAGCCAATAGGAACAAATCAGGAAAACTCGAAACATCAAAACCTGAAAATTCATAAGCATGTGAAGACTTAAAGCAGTGTTGGACACACATATGCTGCCATAACAACATATATGTACTAGTCACAAGAAGAAGTTGAAGACATAACGACATGGATGTCTACAAGAGGATTTTAAACATACAATGTTGATTATTATTGACGAATATAACATGATTGGTAGAAAGATGCTTGCAAATATTGACAATCTATGTAAAGACGATTTTGCCATTAATGAGCCTTTTGGAAATGTCTTTATTGTGCTCGTTAGCGACATGTAACAGTTTCCACCGGTTTTTAATACTTTGTTGTATGCTCAAGGATGGTGATACACATTCGGACTAACAAACTCCCTCTTTTATTCAATTTTGAACATTATGTTAGACTTAAAGAGGTATTCCGACTGTTGGGAGTTGAAAAATCACTTTTTAGAAATGTTATATTACAACCGAGTGATAACAGGTCTACTCATCAAGATGCTCAATTATTTAAACACTAGAATTACAAGATGTTGACAATCGAGGAAAAACAACTTCAAGCATGTTCTTCGTCTATTTCCCACCAAGTCTGATGTTGCTAGCTATAACCATGAAGACCTTAAAGAGCTTGGAAACCCAGTTACGCGAATCACATCAAATAATAATTATGGAATATCGAAGGGTGAAATTTCTGATAAAGCTAAATTACTACCAAAAAATATAAATCATTATTGTCAAATCGAGCAAAGTTTTTTTAACGTAAAAAAAAATACCAATGAACGGGAACCATTATGAAGATTGTATATGCTAAAAAGGTAAAATTACCTACAAATATATATGCACGTTGGTATCATGATGGATTTAGATAAGTATATTGGTCCAAAATTATACCAATGATCAAATGTGGCTAATCATGCCGCAGAAAACAAGCTGGTCTCAGCTTCATAAGTAACATGCCAACGTACGTACTTAATTGGAACTCATTTTTTGTTGCGAAATTACAGTTCACAAGAATCAGGAAATGACACTTAACCAGGCCGGGATGGATACAAGACTGCGAGAGAGTCTCGGTTTTACATTTGTCGTATTATCACAGGAAAAAAAATGAGAGATCTAGCATTCGGTCCCATATTCACTTTCAAAAGAATAACAAAAATCATTGAATTTCAAGGTTCTAAATAGACGTTAAGAATAGGAATGATTGAAACAATTACCGAGCGCAACACTATAGTATCTAAGGTCATCTCTCATGCTTTGCTTTTTGTTCATTTTCGAATATGTATTTCATGTTTTCTAATGTATTTTGTGTTTTTGGCAGGTATCGCTTATTGGTTTTTAGTCATGTCTGTCTTCCTTGTCAGTGTCCACACCGTCCACGCTCATCTATTATAATAATATAGTCATAATTTCGTTCCACAGAGAGACTGGTACCGAATCGAAGTAAACTATATTAAAGCATTGCTTGGCTGAAACGCAGGCGTTGGTATGTCAAGTCTGTTGTGAAATTTATATGTAAAAGATTATGCTTGAAATGCTTGCTAAAATCAGACTTTGGAATAAGTTATACTTAAGTTGTTGAGGTTATGATGGAATACTCCAAGTTACCCTGAAGAATTAAAGATGAGGAACTGAAAATCGAGCGATTACATCATCCATCGTACAAGTAAGTATTTGAAGATTTGATTAACATCATTGATTATCACTTTCTCTATTTATGCATCTTTTTGTCAAACAAATGAAGTATTAAACAAAGTTAGGACTTTAGTATGAGAGACTTGATTATTAAACATTATCAAAGTGTTGAAGGAATGGAATGTATGATTTGTATGGTTTTCAAACTTAAGCTTTCCTTATCTTTGAACAATCCATGGTCGGACAATATATAATGTTTAGTCCTCCTTGTTGAACTCTCGAAAATAAGAGTGTTGATGGTGGTTTTTAGTTCAGGGTTAAAATGTTAAAACCTCGCATTTAATAGGCCGTCACTCTGCAAAGAGACAGAGCCATGTAAAAGTGATGAGTGTTCAACCTCTTCACTAGCACATTTATTGAGCAACTCAATATATTCACATGAAATTTATCCAGAATGGTGCATGTAGCAACAATCCCAGATATTCTGTAAATTTCGGCACCTTGCCTATATTATTCAGTTATATAAGTTTCCTTGAATGCTTTCTGTGATGTGTTCCCCGGCTGAACCCTTAATATTGATGTGGCATGACGATTTGTGTTTACTCGCAGCAGAGTAGCACGAATTTCCAAGTATGAAGGTTAAGGTCCTTGCATAAAATTATTCAATCGGAAAGCATACTGGTCTCTGACAAATAAATTTAAAAAGAACTCTGTGTCAACACATAGAATTCAACCAATTTTGTGATAATTCACAAGATTCAGATATTGTCCTAACTAATTTGCAAAAATTAGGGTTTTGCGCCCTGCGCAGTATATTAGACCTCGCCCGTCGAAATTAAGCCTAGGCGAACTAGGAAATTAATTCGCCATGTATTAGTAGGTGCAAAATCCTACCCCAAAATTAGAAAACAAGGAATAAAAAGAGCCGCGGAATAGGAGCAGCAACAAAGGGAGGTGTGGTCATGCCATAGGCCATCCGGCGCCACTTGCAAGTGGCCACACCCCATGTTGCTCAACCGGCCCCTATTTCCCATCGACCAATCAGGTCGCTTTAAATCCGCCACACGCACACCAGAAGTGTGGCCACGCCCACGTTTGGCTGGCCCCTCTTTTAATCG
The DNA here is from genome assembly GCA_023531295.1 of Papaver armeniacum. Classification (NCBI taxonomy): domain Eukaryota; kingdom Viridiplantae; phylum Streptophyta; class Magnoliopsida; order Ranunculales; family Papaveraceae; genus Papaver; species Papaver armeniacum. The sequence continues at coordinate 60,735 of JAJJWW010010287.1, read as the reverse complement.
ACCAATCAGGTCGCTCTAAACCTGCCACAGTATTAAAAGAGGCAAAATTGCGCCAGATGGTCATAATGCCAAATTGGCTTTCCAAAGTCGCGCCAATACGCTAATTGGCATGCCAAACATGCCATTCCGCTCTGGCATACTAGTAACATGCCGAACATGCCATGCCTCGCCAATACGCTAATTGGCATGCCAAACACGCCAAACGTGCCACTTTGCCATAGAAGCATGCCGAACGTGGCGATGTACCATAAATAGTGCGCCAATGTGCTAACCCACTTCTTGTTCGTGTCCAAACGCCATAACATATTCCAATTAGGGTATTCTAAACATGGCTCTGCCTTAGTGGCATTAGTCGAAACCCTAATTTCCAGTCGTGGCCCAATTACGCTACTTTGGCCCTACAACATGCCACGAGCCATGTGGGACCCGCCAAACCTTAAAAACAACGCCATTCTATAATCACCCGTAGCCATCCTTGCACCTGTGGTTATTCCCATATTATGGCCAGCCATAATTCCTGTAATGTGGCCATGGAACCAATTGCATAAGGCGCCACCGTGCCGCGGCCATGCCACACGCGCTAATTAGGGTTTCGATATGCCAAACCCTAATTTAGCTAAAGTTGCCACGCCAACTAAGTCAAGTAATTCTCCTAAGGCCTTAAGTTTGATATAGCAACAGGGCCAATGTTGTCGGAGCCATATTTGGGTCTAACACCAATATGCCAAAATAGCTGCCACGGCTACGCCAGGCACCACTATGCCACTGGCATGCCGCTATATGCCACTACACCATTGGCATGTGCCAATGACGCCACTGTGCTACCATCAGGCGCTAACAGAATGTGGCCATAATCGATGGCCATCCTTTCTCATGAGTTACGATCTCAGCCATCCAAATTCACGACAGAATTGACAGGCCTGTGGCAAGTTTTGGGCGACCAACTAAGACAAGCCAAATAGCATCACATGATATTCTCTTGTGGCAAGTCTCCTGACATTGACTTGCCACACATAACAACCTGCTACATGTTTTCCATGAAAACACTTGAGACATCAAACATGTCACAAATTGGGGGATGCTCATCAGGGTATTGGTCTGGCGGTGTACAGCGTGCGGCGTGCAACACTCCCATTATAAGAAAGTGTCAGAAAGTAGGGCAGATAGTGGCGGCAAGAAGTTGTGGGTGTAAACTAACCAGTTTCCTCCATAGTGGGAACGTGGTTTCTAACAGTTACACATGACCCCACTTCTCCATCACTCAATCACTCCCACTTTCTACGAGATCAGGGTGTGTTCAATATGACTTGTATAAATAGGTTTTAGCTATTTTCGACCAAACACGAGTTTTGGTGAGATCAACAACACAGTATCCAGAAAAATACCAAAGAACTGATAGCTTACATTCCGCAAGCCAGTTCCAGATTCTGATACAAGTCATAAATTAGCCACACCTTCAGAATTAACCATTCTGGTCTCAATACCTTCTTCGCTTCCCTCCCTAAGACCAACCCTTCTCCTTCACTTAGTGACCGAAGCAAGACTAAAATGGCCATTTCTTGGTTTAGGACAGGATTGTACAGATTGATTGATGGTGTTTTTCAATGATGTTGTAGTAAATAGGTTCGTTGAGACTTGTGAAAGCAACAGATTTTAGACTTATACAACTTAAAAAAAAAAAAAAAAAAAAAAAAAAAAATTAATGCAAAATTGATTTCAAGATATTAAAAATAACCAACACATGGATTCCACTATTACTCATGAATGAATGATGGTAAATAACCCAAAACTCTAATTATCTTTTAAGTCCCTTATTTCTTAACTCGCAAATAATTAGGCAAATTCTCAAATATCAATTATATTCCCTAAGAATAGATTATCAATTGACTAAACAAAGTATAACCTATCAGATTGAATCACAACTAATTAAGAAAATCGTGCAAACAATTTAGAACTCTGCAAAAGCAATGATCGAGTGAATTATAAATTATAATAATTAGAGAAAATAAATTAGTTACCAATTATCCATGCGTAAATAGCTTCCTCATTGCCTTGGTTGTAGGAGAATTAGCTCATCATCATGTTGAAAACACACTCAAAATTCATTTTTATTGCTCAAAGTGTTGACAAATGATGAAAATAGGAGAAAAACAATAAAACCGGGTTTGTAACACTTATTTTTGTTACAAACCTAACTGTTACAGAGAACGATAAATAGTAACTTTCGTTGACACTGTAGCAAAAACGACTGTCGCTTGAGCGTCTTATGTTCTTCACAGCAGCAGAAATGGAAGTTCTCTACAACTTGATTTTCTCGCTCTGTAATGTTCTTCACTCTCCCTAATCACTTTGTCAACCTTATATGAGTCCCCAGCACCCTATATATACCCGACAGGACCTCCAAAAATCGCATTCAACTCCCAAATATTCTCTCATTACTCGGTAATATTTTGTTTCCATTTATTCAAGCTTTCGTGTCTGCAGATGTCAATATATACTCAATCACGCATCAAATGAATGTGTACACGAATCATATGGTGCTAACATGTTCAAAACGCACGCCATCCTTCCAAAAATAGAACAGAAAAATTCCCGAGCACACTTCCATCTTTGTTTTCACAAGAAAAATGCATCTTCGCTGCTTCACTTCAACATGGGTCTATTCTAGCCAAGTTCAATCGAAACAAAGACCCATACCAAGACTGTTAGGCTCAGTCAAGTCATCCCAACCAATCTCAGCCATTGAGTCTCCTTCTAGCACGTCCAAAACTCGAACCAAAAATCTACCATAGCCTGTGAGCTTTTCCCGCCAAAACTGGATTTTTGAAATGATGAAGACGGTGTCCCCCTAACCAAACCGGGGGTGCGAACAGCAGGTGCCTAACTGAGAGTGCCCCTTATCCAAAGTGAGAGTGCATTTAGTAATTTTCTCTGGGGGTCTAAATAGCACTTTTTGAGCAACTTTTCCCATGCAAGTGTATTTCTCCAAAAATCAAGCACAAACAATAGAGACACTGAGGACAATTCAGACACAAAAATGTGTCTATCAAATACCCCCAAACTTATTATTTGCTAGTCCTCGAGCAAAACTAATCTAGAAAATAAAATTCTAACTCACTAGGTGGCCCCAGTGACCGAGTTAATCTCGGGAAGGTTTACCAGAGGTGTACCCACAAAACCATTACTCCAGACACTATCTATCTACGCAGAACCTTGGTTGACTATAGGAGGAAGTACCCTGATGCGAAATTCCAATTGTTGTACACGAGTTTGCACTCAAGCATACTAAAATTCATATATAAGTGACAGAGCTCTACTCAGATAGTTTCTGGACATCATAACCGGAGTCAACCAATCACATGGAAAGATTAAGAAGATGGATGTAGAGAAAAACTTAGATGGTTTTGAGGTTGACTAAGGTGAACGGTGTTTCCCATATCTGTCCGAAGGCCTCTGCCAAGGTGAACCTATCCTAATGGACTGAGATACCGGTCAAACTAATATCAACACAACTGGAATATACAAGGGGACCAGCGGTCGATAATCCTAACTCTAGGTCAACACAACTGGCATATACAAGGGCACCAGAGGTCGACTTTATTGAATTTATTCCGGTTTGTCTGATGGTCTGGTCTAAAAAAAAAAATCATTTTTTTTTCATTTTTTTTTTTTTGGTATCTCAATCACTCTATTTCACCCTACCAATGGTAACAACTTGAATCTTGTTCCCCACCAAATCACTTATAAGAAAAGAAAAATAAAAACAGAAGGTGAAAAGGATTCAACGAGATATGGCGAAACTACCATGTTTTTTTTTAATTCTAACACCTGAGCTCTGTGCTTTTATGAATAGACTCTTTAGATGTTTCCATCTAATCAGATTGGTTCCTCAACTCCTATAACCAAGATGTTCACATCCACTTAGATTGGTTAGTGCCAACCTTAATAACCATAAATTTCTAGGCTCTGGAGTTTATTAATTGCAACTAAAAGCTAACAAAAAGTTTCTTCCCCACCCCCAAACTTAAATCTAACATTGTCCTCAATGTTTCTAATGAAAGAGAAAGCAATATCAAAAAGTAAAGTAGCACGAAGGAATCAGTAAAGAGAGAAGTCGGAAAGATAGTACCTGGGTGAAGAGAGAAATCAAAAACTAATATACAACATACAATCCCCTCGATAGTCAATCAAGGGTAAGCAGGGTCCTCCAGAGGGACCTCCTCAACATCACCTGTAGGAAAGGCCTCTAATAAGGGTTTCAATCTCTGACCGTTAACCTTCGAAGAAATACTACCATTTGGTGTCTCGATCTCAACAGCTCCATGAGGAAAGACAGTGCGAACAATAAAAGGACCCGTCCACCGAGAACGTAACTTCCCAGGGAAAAGATGCAAGCGGGTATCATACAGAAGAACTTTTTAACCTGGAGAAAATGACTTCCTTAAAATATTTCTATCATGCACAAGTTTCATTTTGTTCTTATACTCCTTAGCACTATCGTAAGCATCTATACGAATCTCTTCCAACTCATTGAGCTAGAGTTTCCTATGGGATCCTGCCTTGTCAAGTGAAAAATGTAGCTGCTTAACAGCCCAATAAGCTCTATGTTCTAACTCAAGAAGCATAATTTTCTAGGCTCTGGAGTTTATTTATTGCAACTAAAAACTAACAAAAAGTTTCTTCCCCACCCCCAAACTTAAATCTAACATTGTCCTCAATGTTTCTAATGAAAGAGCAAAACCAAAAAGTAACATGAGGAATCAGTAAAGAGAGAAGTCGGAAAGATAATACCTGGGTGAAGAGAGAAATCAAAAACTAATATACAACATATAATCGCCTCGATGGTCAACTTAGGGTAAGCAGGGACCTCCTCAACATCACCTGTAGGAAAGGGCACTAAAAAGGGTTTCAATCTCTGACCGTTAACCTTCGAAGAACTACTACCATCTAGTGTCTCGATCTCAACAGCTCCATGAGGAAAAACAGTACGGACCACAAAAGGACCGGTCCACCGAGAGCGTAACTTCCCGGGGAATAGATGCAAACGAGTATCATACAGAAGAAATTTTTGACCTGGAGAAAATGACTTTCGTAAAATATTTCTATCATGCACAAGTTTCATTTTGTTCTTATACTCCTTATCACTATCGTAAGCATCTCTACGAATCTCTTCCAACTCATTGAGCTGGAGTTTCCTATGGGCTCCTGCCTTGTCAAGTGAAAAATTTAGCTGCTTAACAGCCCAATATGCTCTATGTTCTAACTCAACAGGTAAGTGACATGCCTTGCCATAAACAAGTCGATAAGGTGACATTCCAATGAGGGTATTAGACGCAGTACGGTAAGCCCATAAGGCATCAGTAAGCCTAGACGACCAGTCTTTCCTATTAGGATTAACTGTTTTCTCTAATATACGTTTTATCTCTTTATTGGAAACCTCTACCTGACCACTAGTCTGCGCATGATACGGGGTAGCTACCTTATGTGTAATACCATATTTCTTCATCAAAAGCCTAAAAGTTCCATTACAGAAGTGCGACCCTCCATCACTAATTATAGCACGCGGTGTACCAAAACGTGTAAGTATATTATCTTTTAAGAACTCAATCACAACCCTATGGTCATTGGTTTTACACGCAACCGCCTCAATCCACTTAGAGACATAGTTTACAGTGACAAGGATGCATAAGTTGCCAAAATAATTAGGAAACGGACCCATCAAGTCAATACCCCACACATCAAAAACCTCAACAACTAAAATAGGGTTCAAGGGCATCATGTTCCTACGGGAAATGGTTCCTAATTTCTGGCAACGTTCACAAGTAACATAGTAACCGTGGGAGTCTTTAAACAATGAAGGCCAGTAGAATCCACACTGCAATATCTTAGCAGCAGTCTTCTTAGCACTAAAGTGACCCCCACAAGTATGATCATGACAAAAGGAAATAATACTGGACTGGTCACTCTCAGGTATACATCTCCTAATAATCTGGTCTGGACAATACTTAAACAAATAAGGATCATCCCAAAAGAAGTGCTTAACCTCGGCTAAAAACCTAGAACGATCTTGTTTACCCCAATGTTGGGGCATTCGACCAGTAACAAGATAGTTCACTATATTCGCGTACCAAGGTAATTGGGTAAGAAAGAACAGTTCATCAGGAAAGCTATCCCTTATAGGAAGGGAATTATCAGGAGAATCAACAACTAGCCTAGACAAGTGGTCTACCACTACATTTTCTGCACCCTTTTTATCTCTAATTTCTAGAAAAAACTCTTGAAATAAAAGGATCCATCTAATCAATCTAGGTTTCGTATCCTTCTTAGACAGAAGATATTTCAAAGCAGCATGATCAGTATATATTATGACCTTAGAACCTAAGAGATATGGTCTAAACTTGTCTAAGGCAAACACAATGGCTAACAGTTCCTTCTCTTTAGTGGTATAGTTCAATCAAGCGTCATTCGAGTTTTGCTAGCATAGTAAATCACATGAAGTAATTTGTTTTCTCGCTGACCTAGCACAACACCAATAGCATAATCTGAAGCATCGCACATGATCTCAAAGGGTAGGTTCCAGTTAGGTGCCTGGACTATGGGGGCGGTAGTGAGTAAAGTCTTAAGCTTCTCAAAAGCCTCTAAACAAGCATCATCAAAGACAAACTTAACATCTTTTGCAAGCAAATTGCAAAGACGTCTAGAAATCAAGCTAAAATCCTTAATGAATCGACGATAAAAACCTACATGTCCTAAGAATGACCTAATATCTCTTACGGTTTTTGGGACCTGTAAAGTCTTGATAAGGTCAACTTTGGCTTTATCTACCTCTATACCCTTAGAAGATACGATATGCCCTAAAAAAATTCCTGATCGAACCATGAAATGACATTTCTCCCAATTAAGCACAAGATTCTTTTCCTTACATCTAGTCAACACTAATGACAAATGATGCAAGCACTTATCGAAAGATGAACCAAACACTGAAAAATCATCCATAAAGACCTCCAAGAACCGTTCTACCATATCTGAAAATATGCTCATCATGCAACGCTGAAAAGTCGCAGGGGCGTTACATAGCCCGAAAGACATGCATCTATACGCAAAGGTACCAAAGGGACAGGTAAAAGTGGTTTTCTCCTGGTCTTCTGGGGCAATAACGATCTGATTATAGCCGGAGTAGCCATCTAAGAAGCAATAGTGACTATGTCCTGATAATCTCTCTAGCATCTGGTCGATGAAGGGAAGGGGAAAGTGGTCCTTCCTAGTGACCTTGTTCAACTTCCTATAGTCAATACAAACACGCCAACCTGTGGTCACCCGGGTTGGGATTAACTCATTGTTATCATTCTGGACTACAGTAATACCGGATTTCTTGGGAACAACCTTGTTGATGGTGGTTTTTAGCTTAGGGTTAAAATCGTAAAATACTAAACCCTAGCAGACAGTGATGTCACAACATTTAAAGTAACAAGCATTTACTAGGCACATTTACTGAAACCTTTAATGTGTCCCCAAATAATTACCGGGGTATCTTTTTCAAATTAGGGTTACGACTAGCCAAACCCTAATTCCCACGTGTGCCAATGGCAAATCATGCCAGCCACACCGACCGCGCCAAAGCATGCCAACCATGCTATCCTCACCTATGTGCCAATGGCAAATCATGCCAGCCACACCGACCGCGCCAAAGCATGCCAACCATGCTAGCCGCACCTCTGTGCCAATGGCCAATCATGCCAGCCACACCGACCGCGCCAAAAGCATGCCAACCATGCTAGCCGCATATCTGTACCAATGGCAAATCATGCCAGCCACACCGACCGCGCCAAAAGCATGCCAACCATGCTAGCCGCACCTCTCCGTGCCAATGGCAAATCATGCCAACCACACCGACAAATAAAAAGCATGCCAGCCATGCTAGCCGCACCTCCGTGCCAATGGCAAATCATGCCGACCACACCTCTTTGCGCCATGCCAAACGCACCTCGCCATGGCCCCATGCCGCGCCACCATACTGGCCTTCACTACGCGGTTATCAAACGAAGGCGTGCAACAATCAACGGTAGCCCTTCAATCCCAGGAGCAAATCCTGGCCGTCTAAGGTTACCAAACGACCTTTGCCCCAAAACCCTAGCTTGGTCACGCATCTAGCCCAAGCTAGCCACGCCATGCGCCTATGGCAAACCCTTGTCCCCACATGCCAAGCCAAACCAAACCTAGCCAAGCTAGCCGCGCCATGCCAAACGCACTTTGCCTTGGCCCTAGCCATGCTAGTCACATCATGCCAAGCCAAACGCCCTTGCCTTGGCCCTAGCCACGCCATGCGCCTATGGAAAACCCTTGGCCCCACATGCCAGGCCAAAACCGCACCTAGCCCAAGCAAGCCACGCCATGCGCCTATGGCAAACCCTTGGCCCCACATGCCAAGCCAAACCAAACCTAACCAAGCTAGCCGCGCCATGCCAAACGCACTTTGCCTTGGCCCTAGCCATGCTAGTCACATCATGCCAAGCCAAACGCCCTTGCCTTGGACCTAGCCACGCCATGCGCCTATGGCAAACCCTTGGCCCCACATGCCAAGCCAAAACCGCACCTAGCCCAAGATAGCCACACCATGCGCCTATGGCAAACCCTTGGCCCCACATGCCAAGCCAAACCAAACCTAGCCAAGCTAGCCGCGCCATGCCAAACGCACTTTGCCTTGGCCCTAGCCATGCTAGTCACATCATGCCAAGCCAAATGCCCTTGCCTTGGCCCTAGCCACGCCATGCACCTATGGAAAACCCTTGGCCCCACATGCCAAGCCAAAATCGCAGCTAGCCCAAGCTAGCCACGCCATGCGCCTATGGCAAACCCTTGACCAAGCCAAACCAAACCTAGCCAAGCTAGCCTGCCATGCCAAACGCACTTTGCCTTGGCCCTAGCCATGCTAGTCACATCATGCCAAGCCAAATGCCCTTGCCTTGGCCCTAGCCATGCCATGCGCCTATGGAAAACCCTTGGCCCCATATGCCAAGCCAAAACCGCACCTAGCCCAAGCTAGCCACGCCATGCGCCTATGGCAAACCCTTGGACCCACATGCCAAGCCAAACCAAACCTATCCAAGCTAGCCGCGCCATGCCAAACGCACTTTGCCTTGGCCCTAGCCATGCTAGTCACATCATGCCAAGCCAAACGCCCTTGCCTTGGCCCTAGCCACGCCATGCGCCTATGGCAAACCCTTGGTCCCACATGCCAAGCCAAAACCGCACCTAGCCCAAGCTAGCCACGCCATGCGCCTATGGAAAACCCTTGGCCCCACATGCCAAGCCAAACCAAACCTAGCCAAGCTAGCCGCGCCATGCCAAACGCACTTTGCCTTGGCCCTAGCCATGCTAGTCACATCATGCCAAGCCAAACGTGTTTGCCTTGGCCTTAGCCACGCCATACGCCCATGGCAAACCCTTGGCCCCACATGCCAAGCCAAAACCGCACCTAGCCCAAGCTAGTCATGCCATGCGCCTATGGAAAACCCTTGGCCCCACATGCCAATCCAAAACCGCACCTAGACCAAGCTAGCCACGCCATGCGCCTATGGCAAACCCTTGGCCCCACATGCCAAGCCAAACCTAGCCAAGCTAGCCGCGCCATGCCAAACGCACTTTGCCTTGGCCCTAGCCATGCTAGTCACATCATGCCAAGCCAAACGCCCTTGCCTTGGCCCTAGCCACGCCATACGTCCATGGCAAACCCTTGGCCCCACATGCCAAGCCAAAATCGCACCTAGCCAAAGTTAGCCACGCCCAAGGCGAACCCTTGGCCCCACATTCCAAGCCTAACCACACCCTAGTCGCGCCACCCTATTGGCCCTCACTACGCGGCTAACAAAACAAAGGCGTGCAACAATCAACGGTTGCCCTTCAAACCCAGGAGCAAATCCTAGCCATCCAAGGTTACCAGACGACACATGGTAACCTTTGACCCGAAAACCTAAGTTTGGCCACGCCAAACCTTGGCATGCCAACCTAGCCGCGCCACCACGTTGGCCCTCACTACGCGGCTAACAAAACGAAGGCGTGTAACAATCAACGGTTTCCCTTCAATCCCAGGAGAAAATCCTAGCCATCCAAGGTTACCAGACGACACATGGTAACCTTTGGCCCGAAAACCTAAGTTTGGCCACGCCAAACCTTGCCATGCCAACGACATGCCAACCTAGCCGCGCCACCACGTTGGCCCTCATTACGCGGCTACCAAAACGAAGGCGTGCAACAATCAACGGTTGCCTTTCAATCCCATGAGCAAATCTTAGCCATCCAAGGTTACCAGACGACACATGGTAACCTTTGGCCCGAAAACCTAAGTTTGGCCATGCCAAACCTTGCCATGCCAACGTCATGCCAACCTAGCCGCGCCACCACGTTGGCCCTCACTACGCGTCTACCAAAACAAAGGCTTGCAACGATCAACGGTTGCCCCTCCTCTCAAGATGCTAAATCTCGACCGTCGAAGGTCACCAGGCTGGCAAATTTCCTAAGCTTGACTTTCCAAGCCACAACAACGTGCTACATGTTTTCCAAAACATTTGAGACATCAACACAAACTGGGGGATCCTCTTTGGGTATTGGTTTGGCGGTTTACAGCGTGCGGCGTACACTACGCCCGTCATAAGGAAGTGTCATAAGGGTGAGGCGGTTAGTAAATACGGGAAGTTATGTGTGAAACGTTCATGGGACATAAAGCACATGGGTTCACAACTTTATGGGACATCAATTCCATAACGTTAGCAGTTTCATGAAAACCAGTTTCATGCGTTAACCACTTTATGGAACATCAATTCCATGCATACGGTTACCACCTCCTCCCATTTACTTCCCCACTCCTTAATGAGACCAGGGTACATTTTTACTCCGACTTGTATAAATAGGTCTTACCTATTTCTATTGAACAACAAGTTCATACGGGAGATACAACGCTCATAAATATTTACTTGCTAGCTCAGCTTGGGAGCTCTCTCACTTTTCTGATAACAAGTCGTAGTAACCCAACTACTCTTCCAGAATCAACTATTCTGGTCTCACCACTTTCCTTGCTTCCCTCCCCAAAACCAACCCATTCTCCTCCACTTTGTGACCGAAGCAAGTCTGGAACGACCATTTCTTGGTTTAGGCCGGACTTGTACATATTGATCTCTCGAATCTAAAGTACTCCCTTGCAGTACATTGTTTAGGGTTTAAATTGTTTCTCACCTGCACACCCGTAATTACCGAAATCAGCAGAAACCGTTTTCACCTACAAATAATTGGCGACCACAGCGGGAGGTTCGATCTTTCGGTTACAATGTCAATTTTCAACCAGGGATCTCATTCTTCGACCCAGATGTCAAGATGGTAGAGGAAGGCGATCCACTCCGACTCAATTACTCGACGGCTGGATTATCAGTCATGACACGACAAGGGATGACTGGAGACTTCTCAGAGGCTGGAAGCAAAATGATCCGCCTAGGGATTAACGGCGCAGTTATCAGACAACTCAGCAACGACTCGGAAGACTGGGGACTTCCCATGACCATGTTTCTCGGGAAAAAAAAAAAAAAAACTTGGTCCTACACCCGGAAAGTTTATTCTCATCAGAAGACCTGAGAAACCGGGTAAGTCTTATATCTACACAAAAATACATAGTTTTCTTTTTCAAGTTCTGATAAAACCTATAGCCATGTTTCATCCCATGTCGTCTACCAATACACGGTTCCATGGTTTTCCTGGGATGTCTGCGTCACTTTCATTCATAGCCAAAGACAATTCAATTCTAAACATTTCATTCAAAAAAAATATATATAATCCAAAACCGTCAAGGTAGCATTTATCTATTAACCCGAGAAAATTAGAAAATCAAAAACCAAAACCAGGCGTCTCATTCGCATTTCAAAAAAAAAACCTAAAGATAAGAGGTCTAGAAGACAGATATATATTCAAGGGAAGTTTTCCAACAACGGCTTGCTCCTTTTGGCAAAGGCCTCCCTCGTGCTTTGGAGAGCGGCCCTCTTAAGTTTCAGCTTCCTGCACAACTTCTTGAATTCCGCTTCCTGCTTCTTCATCAAGTCCGCGGAAGGACCTTCAACTGCTACAGCCAACGACCTTTCAACATCAGAGAAACCTTCAACGAACCAAGGAATGTTGAATTCGAAGCCCACGCACATGTCACGATGGAACTTCCAGCTCGAGATTACATCCTTAGAAATTATATGACCAGTCACGTTGCACATCTCATCAATCGAAGACAAGGCTTCCTCCACACGCTTGACCAACGCATGTCGACTAGTGATCTTCTTAGTCGTGGAAATGTGACCATAGCTTTCCCAAATCTTGGGGTACAATGTCGCATGATTAGCTGGCACGCTAAATCCACCAATCAACACATGACCTGGGAAAGGGGCCAGATACGGAGGATTGAAGGTGGCACTCCGCAATCGAATCAAGAATCGGCAGAGATCCCTAACTACGATTTCACCCCCCGAAGTGCTCTCCTCCACCTGAGTGACGGCAGCACCCTCGGGACGATGAATCTCCATGTCCAAGCCGCTAGCTGGCACAGTTTCCGCAGTGGGAAGTACGGCTACGTCTTTACTCTGGTGGTCTTCCACTTCAAGATCATCCCCAGGAACGGTTTCCTCCTAAAAATCAAAATTTAGTTTTACTGCAAAAAAAAAAAAAAAAAAAAAAAAAAAGAAAAGGAAAGAAAAAAATGGGAAGGGACTCACCGATTCGGTTTCCAGATCGACTAGACGAAGATTCAACACTGCTATCAGAAGAATTGCTCTAGCCACCGATAGACCCTGAACTCTCATCCTTTTCGAGTTCCGCGTCATCATGGGTAGGCTCTGCAACGCCACCCTCTGTCTCGAAAAACGATGCTTTCTGACTACTTGCATGTTTGGCAAAGGCGTTCGTGCTGCTGAAACCCTGGACGAGATACAAGGACACGTTCTCAGAAAAGAAACAAGGATATCCGTAATCCAGCTGAAGTCAAGAAAGAAATCAAACGTTCCCTCATGTTGGATGAACTAAAAGCCGGTAGAGCTGTGGAATCTGACTTGAAACCGCCTGCACGATTCTTAGACCTTCGCTCCTTCACTTGGGGACTGTCCACGTCCAAACCGACGGATTTCCTTTTGGTTAAAGAAGTATCCCTCAACAACGGATGTTTTACTAAAATCTCGGCGGAAGGCCTACGACGAGTGTTCTCCACTACGGCTTTCACAAATCCTGGATGACGAGGAATTCACTCTGCCAGAATGCGTTATACTTGGAGGAAGTCGACAGATTTCGTTCCGAAAGCAAGAAAGGGAGACTTCTGCCCGGCGCAAGAAGACTAGCATCAAGAACGTCCGATAATGGACCCTCTGGAGCTGCTAGCTGACGAATGAGAGGGACCCCTTGGTCGAAACCCATATGCCGAGTTGCTCGCTCAATATTATAAGAGACTGCCTGACACGATCCTCGAAAGAAAGACGGTAAATAGCCAGACGTGCAACTTCGCATGAATACAATCTCACCGACGCCCAGATTCCCTACGTCAGAAAGCAAAAACATGTTTGGAGCAGAAACAAAAGTATTAACCTGGGATATGGATGTACACACTGGGGCCCATGGACGAAAATTAGCGACGCACGAGTTATCAAGGAAATCAGCCAGGTTTGAGCCAGCTCTTGGGCGCCTATTCGACCAGCGAAGTATTCTCGAACTACCCCAAGAAGCGGGAAGTGAAACCAACGGTTTAGGAGCATATCTTTCAAAATGCTCCCATAGCCACGCTTGGAGAAAAGCAACATGAACATACAAATCCACTTTCATGTAACCGTTTGAAGCACGCATGTCCATAGCCAAATGATCCAAGTGTGTGTACAGAGAACCGAGAAACAAGACGCCAATGGGGAGAACGACTCCTTTCGCCAATCTTATAGCAAAATTGATGAGTTCCAGCCTTATCTCCTTCTTACCAAAACCATCATCGAAAATATCCCAGGATAACCAGAGAGCCAAGAATGTCGCGACGTGGAGTGTACTATTCTTCTGAGCCGGTGCCAGCTCATCGGGAAACCATTGAGACACCCACCAGGCATAGAAACACTTCGTCTCGTTCTCCTTTCGGACAAACTCTTTCGACTTCGCAACCAGGGCGGTACGCATTTTTTCCTCATCATCAGACATCTTGGTTTTAAGGTTTCTTGTATGGGAAGATTCAGCAGGATAGCCACACTTTCTAAGGATATGGTCAGTTCTCCCCACCTACATATGGCCGTATGAGTATCTGGACACCACCTGGAGATGAAAGCAACCAAACTCGGGATATCTTTCCTAATTTGAAGCGATGCAGAGGCTGCGACAGCATCAATGATTTGCGCCTTGGTCAAATTAGCTCTTACGCACTCTTGACTTATCATAAAGTGCACCCATTTATCAAACGAACGCAATGGACTCACTGGGATTTTGAAATCAATAAGAGAGGCGGAATACTCTTTCCTCTGAAGGCAAAACCGTATTACATTTCCAGGAGGAACCGACCGGTCCCCTCCCTCACTCTCCGAACCGGTCAGAAGCAGTGGCGCATGCTTAAGTGGACTTCTCCTGGCAGAGACTATCGTGAAGAATTCATCAGCCACGTTTGGCTTGGAGTTACCAACATCCTTCGGTATGGCAGAAATTTTCTCAAGCGACGTCATAATAAAGATTCTCTCACAGTACTTTCGCTTTCCAAGCAACTACAACGGAACAATACGAAGAGAGATTATTATGGAAAGCGCACGAACATTATCTTCACCCAAGACGCAAGCTAGTTTGTTTCAAGGCTGTACCATGTGGCATAGAATTCTTGTCCAACCAAGGAGGAGTGACCCACCAGGGGAACCATGCCCACGGCCACACCAAAACAAGGAGTAAACCCTAAAAACTAGGTTTTCGTGGGAAAGGGATGACAAATTACTATCGCGTGCTTACCTTACACAACGAGTTGAGGCAGTCAATATTACTATGGTATTCATGCCTAAGTACTACTATGAGCGCGTGCAAGACATACATGTGGCTAGGATTCACACCAACATGTTCTACAAGGTCATAAAAAGGTACACCTACAACTAGGGTTTTTTCACCAACACAAGAAAACAAAAGAAAAAGCAAGTCACAGAGGAAGTACTGGAAGACATACCTAATTCGCTCGCCCGCTTCACCGCTACCAAGCAACAAAAGAAGAAACAATAAGGGCGTGAATCAAAGGGAGAGGCCCGCCATCCTTTTTATAGGCGTGATACTTGGGAGTTCGAACAAGAAAAGGATTTCCAATTTTGAGCCAAGGAAGGAAAAAAGGAAACCGGTCCCGCAAATACCAATTTCCACGTCCAAGACCACTCACGCCCCACCACGCCTAGCCGTCCTTGCACGTTCCACCATGCCATTGCCGCGCCCCCCCTGCCAAGCCATTGGCTCCATTGTCGCGGCCCCACCACGCCTAGCCGTCCTTGCACGTTCCACCATGCCATTGCCGCGGCCCCCCTTCCAAGGCCACACTATGCCAAGTCGTCCGTGTACGTCTCGTATTGCCAAGGCCACACTATGCCAAGCCGCCTGCTTCACTGTCGCGACCCTATCATCCACGTGCATTTGCCTCACCAAGACCACACCACCTCTTGGCCCCTCGAGCCACGCCGTCCACTTGCGTCGCCTTCCAAGACCGCGCCCCCTTTGCCTTGGAGATGTACGACCAGACCAAGCCAGTAACTTTCATCTCACCACTCCACGGTCTGCATTCCCAGTATAACTTACGCAGGGCCGCCAACACGGGAAGCCATACCACTCAAAAATGTTAGTCGAATTCTCCTTACCATCTCTGCAATGATTTACACCTCGATTCCGTCCTTGTCTGTCACCATCATATGCTTACCTCGCAACAAGGCACCTGTTCCGATCTAAGCAGGGGACTTAATGTTGATGGTGGTTTTTAGCTTAGGGTTAAAATCGTAAAACACTAAACCCTAGCAGACAGTGATGTCACAACATTTAAAGTAACAAGCATTTACTAGGCACATTTACTAAAACCTTTAATGTGTCCCCAAATAATTACCGGGGTATCTTTTTCAAATTAGGGTTACGACAAGCCAAACCCTAATTCCCACGTGTGCCAATGGCAAATCATGCCAGCCACACCGACCGCGCCAAAAGCATGCCAACCATGCTAGCCGCACCTCTGTGCCAATGGCAAATCATTCCAGCCACACCGACAGCGCCAAAGCATGCCAACCATGATAGCCGCACCTCTGTGCCAATCGCAAATCATGCCAGCCACACCGACCGCGCCAAAAGCATGCCAACCATGCTAGCCGCACCTTTGTGCCAATGGCAAATCATGCCAGCCACACCGACCGCGCCAAAAGCATGCTAACCATGCTAGCCGCACCTCTGTGCCAATGGCAAATCATGCCAGCCACACCGACCGCGCCAAAAACATGCCAACCATGCTAGCCGCACCTCTGTGCCAATGGCAAATCATGCCAGCCACACCGACAGCGCCAAAGCATGCCAGCCATGCTAGCCGCACCTCCGTGCCAATGGCAAATCATGCCATCCACACCTACTGCGCCATGCCAAGCGCACCTCGCCATGGACCCATGCCTCGCCACCATACTGGCCTTCACAACGCGGCTATCAAACGAAGGCGTGCAACAATCAACGGTTGCCCTTCAATCCCAGGAGCAAATCCTGGCCGTCTAAGGTTACCAAACGACCTTTGCCCCAAAACCCTAGCTTAGTCACGCACCTAGCCCAAGCTAGCCACGCCATGCGCCTATGGCAAACCCTTGGCCCCACATTCCAAGCCAACCAAACCTAGCCAAGCTAGCCGCGCCATGCCAAACGTACTTTGCCTTGGCCCTAGCCATGCTAGTCACATCATGCCAAGCCAAACGCCCTTGCCTTGGCCCTAGCCACGCCATGCGCCTATGGCAAACCCTTGGCCCCACATGCCAAGCCAAACCGCACCTAGCCCAAGCTAGCCACGCCATGCGCCTATGGCAAACCCTTGGCCCCACATGCCAAGCCAAACCAAACCTAGCCAAGCTACGCGTAATGCTAAACGCACTTTGCCTTGGCCCTAGCCATGCTAGTCACATCATGCCAAGCCAAACGCCCTTGTCTTGGACCTAGCCACGCCATGCGCCTATTGCAAACCCTTGGCCCCACATGCCAAGCCAAAACCGCACCTAGCCCAAGCTAGCCACGCCATGCGCCTATGGCAAACCCTTGGCCCCACATGCCAAGCCAAACCAAACCTAGCCAAGCTAGCAGCGCCATGCCAAACACACTTTGCCTTGGCCCTAGCCATGCTAGTCACATCATGCCAACCCAAACGCCCTTGCCTTGGCCCTAGACACGCCATGCGCCTATGGCAAACCCTTGGCCCCACATTCCAAGCCAAAACCGCACCTAGCCCAAGCTATCCACGCCATGCGCCTATGGCAAACCCTTGGCCCCACATGCCAAGCCAAACCAAACCTAGTCAAGCTAGCCGCGCCATGCCAAACGCACTTTTCCTTGGCCCTAGCCATGCTAGTCACATCATGCCAAGCCAAACGCCCTTGCCTTGGCCCTAGCCACGCCATGCGCCTATGGCAAACCCTTGGCCCCACATGCCAAGCCAAAACCGCACCTAGCCCAAGCTAGCCACGCCATGCGTCTATGGCAAACCCTTGGCCCCACATGCCAAGCCAAACCAAACCTAGCCAAGCTAGCCGCGCCATGCCAAACGCACTTTGCCTTGGCCCTATCCATGCTAGTCATGTCATGCCAAGCCAAACGCCATTGCCTTGGCCCTAGCCACGCCATACACCCATGGCAAACCCTTGGCCCCACATGCAATCCAAAATCGCACCTAGCCAAAGCTAGCCACGCCCAAGGCGAACCCTTGGCCCCACATTCCAAGCCTAACCACACCCTAGCCGCTCCACCCTGTTGGCCCTCACTACGCGGCTACCAAAACGAAGGCGTGCAACAATCAACGGTTGCCCTTCAATCCCAGGAGCAAATCCTAGCCATCCAAGGTTACCAGACGACACATTGTAACCTTTGGCCCGAAAACCTAAGTTTGGCCACGCCAAACCTTGCCATGCCAACGGCATGCCAACCTAGCCGCGCCACCACGTTGGCCCTCACTACGCGGCTACCAAAATGAAGGCGTGCAACAATCAACGGTTGCCCTTCAATCCCAGGAGCAAATCCTAGCCATCCAAGGTTACCAGACGACACATGGTAACCTTTGGCTCGAAAACCTAAGTTTGGCCACGCCAAACCTTGCCATGCCAACGGCATGCCAACCTAGCCGCGCCACCACGTTGACCCTCACTACGCGGCTACCAAAACGAAGGCGTGCAACAATCAATGGTTGCCCTTCAATCCCAGGAGCAAATCCTAGCCATCCAATGTTACCAGACGACACATGGTAACCTTTGGCCCGAAAACCTAAGTTTGGCCACGCCAAACCTTGCCATGCCAACGGCATGCCAACCTAGCCGCGCCACCACGTTGGCCCTCACTACGCGGCTACCAAAACAAAGGCGTGCAACGATCAACGGTTGCCCCTCCTCTCAAGTTGCAAAATCTCGACCGTCGAAGGTCACCAGGATGGCAAATTTCCCGTGCTTGACTTGCCAAGCCACAACAACGTGCTACATGTTTTCCAAAACATTCGAGACATCAACACAAACTGGGGGATCCTCTTTGGGTATTGGTTTGGCGGTTTACCGCGTGCGGCGTACACTACGCCCGTCATAAGGAAGTGTCATAAGGGTGAGGCGGTTAGTAAATACGGGAAGTTATATGTGAAACGTTCATGGGACATAAAGCACATGCGTTAACAACTTTATGGGACATCAATTCCATAACGTTAGCAGTTTCATGAGTTAACCACTTTATGGAACATCAATTCCATGCATACGGTTACCACCTCCTCCCATTTACTTCCCCACTCCTTAATGAGACCAGGGACGTTTTTACTCCGACTTGCATAAATAGGTCTTACCTATTTCCATTGAACAACAAGTTCATATGGGAGATACAACACTCAGAAATACTTACTTGCTAGCTCACCTTGGGAGCTCTCTCACTTTTCTGATAACAAGTCGTAGTAACCCAACTACTCTTCCAGAATCAACTATTCTGGTCTCACCACTTTTCTTGCTTCCCTCCCCAAAACTAACCCATTCTCCTCCACTTTGTGACCAAAGCAAGTTTGGAACGACAATTTCTTGGTTTAGGCCGGACTTGTACAGATTGATCTCTCGAATCTAAAGTACTCCCTTGCAGTACATTGTTTAGGGTTTAAATTGTTTCTCACCTGCACACCCGCAATTACCGAAATCAGCAAAAACCGTTTTCACCTACAAACAAACCTGAACAGGGCTGACCCACTTACTGTCTGAAATGGGGTAGATAATGCCTGCATCTAACATCTTAAGAACCTCGGTTCGAACTACTTCTTTCATATTAGGGTTCAGTCTACGTTGCATCTCCCTAGAAGGTTTGGTGTCACTCTCTAAATAGATCTGATGCATACAAACAGTGGGACTTATACCCTTAATGTCTGATATGGTCTACCCTAAAGCTTCCTTGTTGTTTTGAAGGACGGTTACTAGCCTACTTTCCTGATCACTATCCAGGTCGGATGCTACAATTATAGGTAAAGTTTCAGATGGGCCTAAAAACACATACTTCAGGGTATCTGGTAATGGTTTAAGGTCCATCCATTATTAGTGTCTAACAAAGGGGTTGAATCTAACAAAGCATTCACCTCATTAATCACATTATCATCATCAAAATCAATCCCAAAGTGAGCTAGGCATTTCTCTAATGGATCTTCTAACAAAGTGTTCGATAATGACTCCTCGACTAATGTTCCTATCATGTTCACCTCTTCTATGTTCGAGTCATCTAGTTTAGAGGGTAGCTTACTAATATTAAAAATGTCCAGCTCAATAGTCATATTACTAAAAGACAAATTCATAATACCATTTCGACAGTTAATGATCGCATTGGATGTAGCTAAAAACGGGCGACCTAAGATCACTGGTATTTGGTTCTCTGGGTCAGGGAAAGGTTGGGTATCTAGGATAACAAAATCCACTGGATATATAAACTTGTCGACCTCTATAAGAACATCCTCGATTACACCATGAGGAATTTTAACGGACCTATTAGCTAACTGGAGTGTCATCTGGGTAGGTTTCATCTCACCAAGTCCTAGCTTAAGGTACACATGGTATGGGAGTAAGTTCACACTGGCTCCTAAGTCAAGCAAAGCTTTCTCAACACGGTATTTACCTATTGTGCAAGAAATGGTAGGGGACCCTGGGTCTTTATACTTAGGAGTAGTGGCATTCTGAATAATGGAACTCACGTGAATAGCTAGAAAGGCTTTCTTCTGGACACTAAGCTTTCGCTTTCGCGTACACATATCCTTAAGGAACTTGGCATAAGCGGGAATCTGCTTAATTGCATCTAATAATGGAAGGTTGATAGTTACCTGCTTAAAAACCTCCAATATATCATTAAAGGTGGACTCCCTCTTAGTTGGAACTAGCAGATGTGGGAATGGGGCTCTAGGAACAAAGCCGGACTCAATATGACCCTCATTGGTATCTTTAGAGACTCTATCAGTCTCCTCAGTTTCTGGTTCAGAAGGGTGAACTACAACATGTTCACTATCAGGCATGGAAACCTTGTTGTCTATCACTCCACCACTCCTAAGGGTTTTAATAGCATTCACATGATCGGATGGTCTTTCACCAATTTCATTAATTCCTCTAGGGTTGGGTTGAGTTTGACTAGGAAACTTACATCTTTCTCTTAAAGACTCATTTATCTGACTAACCTGGGTTTTCAACTCGGAAATAGCCTGAGAGTTAGCCTGACCTATTCTCTTATTTTCTTCTAAACCTTGAGCAACAGATTGCTGAAACTGCACAGTGTTACGAGTTAACAAAGCAAGAGACTCTTCTAAACTCATAATCTTTTTATCTGAAGGGTTCTAAAACTGTGCTGGAGCTAAAGGATTCTTAGTATAGCCAAAACCTGGGGGAACCTGAGCGTTACTAGACTGACCTTGATTCTGGCCCTTAGACCAAGATAGGTTAGGATGGTTTCTCCAGCCAGGGTTATAGGTTTCTAAATATGGGTCAAACTTATGTCGGTTATCGAACCTAGTGTTGTTATAAAGAGCATTGGCTTGCTCCTCAACATTATGGCCTTCCCAAAAAGGCTCTATTCTTCCGCTACTACCACTAGAATGACCTAATTCTAAGGCTTCTAACCTTTTGGCTATGGCTGCTATTTTAGCATCCGACTCATAAGATCCTTCTACCCTATTGAAATTTCCTCTACTTAGAAGAATTGTTTTCTGGGGTTCCCTACTATTTTCCCATTGTTGGGTCTTATCGGCGATTTCATTCAAAAATGTCATCGCTTCATCAACAATTTTATTCTCAAACCCACATGTGCATAAGGACTCAACCATGGTTGTTGTTGAATAATCTAAACCCTCGTAGAGGATCTGAACTAACCTAACCTTCTCTAAACCATGATGAGGACATTAAGATATTAAGTCATTGAACCTTTCTAAATACCTATATAAAGATTCTCCCTCTTATTGGGCAAAAGTACAGATTTGTGTCCTAATAGACGGTGTTTTGTGCCTTGGGAAAAACTTCTGTATAAAGGCAGATGTAAGTTGGTCATAGGTTTCAATTGACTCAGAAGCCAAACTATACAGTCAAGATTTGGCTTTATCTTTTAAGGAAAATGGGAATAACCTAAGTTTCAACGCATCATCGGCTAGGTTTTTAATTTTCAGAGTACTACAAACTTCCTCAAATTCCCTAACATGAAAATAGGGGTTCTCATTCTCTTTCCCTAAAAAGATTGGGAGCATCTATAAAGTCCCAGGTTTGAGTTCATAATTTGCCTCGGTTTCAGCTAACTTGATACAAGACGGACGAGAGGTCCTAGTTGGGTTTAACAAAGCTTTCAAAGTTGCCATTTCTGGCACTACCAAAGGACTAGGAGGACTTTCTTCACTAATTGTCAAGTTTTCAAAAATGAAATTTCCAAAGACAAGGCTCTCAATAGAAGAGTCTTCGAGCTCCCCGCTTTCACAAGAAGAACTACTAGGTTTGTTACTAATCAAACGACCTAGAGTGTTTCTTTTCCAAGCCCGTTCTTTAATGACCTCGGGCATACACTAGAAAAAACAAAATAAAAAGAAAAGTCATAAAAAGAAGGGAAGTTCTATGCAAACACAAACAAGGCTGACTCCACCACAACAAACCTACTGATTTCTAGCAAACAAAAAGCATGATGGCTCCACTTAGATTGTTTCTAGACCAGCTTCTATTCTTTCGAAAAGGAATTCGTCACAATCTGAGCAAACCTCTCTGGAATCAATCTGAGTTAAAGTAAGTTAAATAGAGACGAGGGAAGCTGCGTGGAGCTTTGATACCCAAGGCCTCACCGGCATTACAAGGCGGCGCATTCAACTTACAGAAACCATCATGAACTTCAAAGTATGCTCAAAAGAGTAACTAGTATTTTTCGAACGACTTTCCTATTAAGCTCGTTACCCTATCGGTCTCGTTCTATTCCAAACTTTAAGGCTTAGGTTCGCGTTAAGTATCGTTTTCCTAAAGCGGGCAAGAAGAGAACGGTGATGAAATCTGAACCCTTATCTTGTATGGCCAGGCCCTGCCCTTTACTAGGAAATTAAAGCAGCCGTATTCAGTTCCTCGACATATATGCAAACGAAGGAATACAGTAACCCGCTGACAGGGGATTCGCGAGTGTTTCGACAAACTTACCTCCCGTTCCAGACGGGGGATGAACCGTTGTAGTCGAATCGGGCCACGACTTCTATGTCATGTACGAACCCGAGGGGCCGAAGCGATATCGTAATCGCCGTCCTTCTCTGCAAACAATTTATATTTAAAACTACCCTCCCGTAGGGTTTAAAATAAAAAAAAAAAATAATGTCCCAAAGTTTAAAGTCCAAAGTCCAAAAATAAAGTGCAAAAGAAAAAGAAAATTACAAGAATATAAGATATCCTAATACAATCTAAAAATAAATAAAATAAACTCTCTTTTTTTTTTCTTTTCTTTCGCTCTTTTCGCTTTGTCTTTGACTCCAAATCCTTAAGTATTCACCAAAAGCTTTGGAAAAAATTTCTTTTGCTTCAAATTCCAAAATCTGTAATGCAAAGACAAAAACCCAAAAACGTAAAGTAGAAAATAAAATAAAAACAAAAACCTACAAAATAAATCTAAAAGCTCTAGCCTAAAGACAAGTCCGCGTCGGCGGCGCCAAAAATTGATGGTGTTTTTCAATGATGTTGTAGTAAATATGTTCGTTGAGACTTGTGAAAGCAACAGATTTTAGACTTATACAACTTAAAAAAAAAAAAAAAAAAAAAAATAACTTAATGCAAAATTGATTTCAAGATATTAAAAATAACCAAGACACCGATTCCACTATTACTCATGAATGAATGATGGTAAATAACCCAAAACTCTAATTATCTTTTAAGTCCCTTATTTCTTAACTCACAAATAATCAGGCAAATTCTCAAATATCAATTCCCTAAGAATAGATTATCAATCGACTAAACAAAGTATAACCTATCAGATTGAATCACAACTAATTAAGAAAATCGTGCAAACAATTTAGAACTCTGCAAAAGCAGTGATCGAGTGAATTATAAATTATAATTAGAGAAAATAAATTAGTTACCAATTATCCATGCGTAAATAGCTTCCTCATTGCCTTGGTTGTAGGAGAATTAGCTCATCATCATGTTGAAAACACGCTCAAAATTCATTTTTATTGCTCAAAGTGTTGACAAATGATGAAAATGGGAGAAAAACAATAAAACCGGGTTTGTAACACTTATTTTTGTTACAAACCTAACTGTTACAGAGAACGATAAATAGTAACTGTCGTTGACACTGTAGCAAAAACGACTGTCGCCTGAGCGTCTTATGTTCTTCACAGCAGCAGAAATGGAAGTTCCCTGCAACTTGATTTTCTCGCTCTGTAATGTTCTTCACTCTCCCTAATCACTTCGTCAACCTTATATGAGTCCCAGCACCCTATATATACCCGACAGGACCTCCAAAAATCGCATTCAACTCCTAAATATTCTCTCATTACTCGGTAATATTTTGTTTCCATTTATTCAAGCTTTCGTGTCTGCAGCTGTCAATATATACTCAATCACGCATCAAATGAATGTGTACACGAATCATATGGTGCTAACATGTTCAAAACGCACGCCATCCTTCCAAAAATAGAACAGAAAAATTCCCGAGCACACTTCCATCTCTTTTTTCACGAGAAAAATGCATCTTCGCTGCTTCACTTCAACATGGGTCTTCTAGCCAAATTCAATCGAAACAAAGACCCATACCAAGCCTGTTAGGCTCAGTCAAGTCATCCCAACCAATCTCAGCCATTGAGTCTCCTTCTAGCACGTCCAAAACTCGAACCAAAAATCTGCCATAGCATGTGAGCTTTCCCGCCAAAACTGGATTTTTGAAATGATGAAGACGGTGTCCCCCTAACCAAACTGGGGGTGAATAGAAGGTGCCTAACTGAGGGTGCCCCTTATCCAAAGTGAGTGTGCCTTTAGTAATTTTCTCTGGGGGTCCAAATAGCACTTTTTGATCAACTTTTCCCACACAAGTGTATTTCTCCAAAAACACCTACACAAACATAAAAACACCATAATAAGTACAAAATCAAGCACAAACAATAGAGACACTGAGGATAATTCAGACACAAAAATGTGTCTATTGATAGGTGTAGAATACACCGTATTTACTATCTAGAGTTTATGCTTTCTTTGCTATTTTTCGTGTGAATTATGTATCTTATGTTTGCTTTTGAGTTATTAGGTACTCTGGAGTCGCACGGAGGAAAAGAAGCGGAAATCATTCATTTGGAGCGCAAAGTGGCGAAAAGGTCAATTCACGTGCGAGTTATATTCAGAGCAGACTAGGTTGCGCAAGAAGGAGGTGAAGAATTAACTGTCAGTTTCTCACAACCGACAGTTGAGCAAGAGACAGAATGGGCAGTCAGTTCTCCGAAACCGACAGGCCAAATATCACAATAGCAGCCCTTATCCTATTTCTGGGTGTTTTGTATAGTTTCAGTCATTACCAATCCCAGAATCGAGAGAAAAAAACTCAATCATTGTTGAGTATGCGGATGTTGTCTGAGAAAGAATTCACCAGAGAGAAATGGTTGTGATTGTTATGGAGATTGAGAGAGGAATGTTGAACACAGAGATGAGGAGATAAAATTGAGAACTCAGAGGATCTCTTTCTTTTGTTTTCGGCTGTTGAAGAATTAAAAGGGGATCTGGTGAAGTTAGGGTTTGGCTGTGTTTGCCATGGATCGATGGGATTTGTTCTCAGGATTTGAAGACTAAGAAAACATGGAAGCGATTGCAGATGATTGAGCTTGGAATCGAGGAGTTTTGAGTCTGCCGCTATCAACAGTGAGAATGGAAAGAGAGTTAAAAGGGTTTTGTGTTGTTGGAGCAGCAAGAACATTTGGGTATTGAGATTGATCAGGAGATGAAATTGATTCATGGGTTTCGCAGCTCGACTGAAGTTATTGCAGTCGACGCAACTGATTTTGGTGATTTAAAGAACCGGTGGTTGCAGGAATGACATTGAGTAGATGAGCAGTTTTGCAGCTACAGCTAATGGGGAAGAAATCAGTTGAAGGAGATGATCTTATTGAAGGCAGAGTCTGATACTATGGGAGACTGTGAATTAGAGGCTGAGAGGAATAATGGGTATCTGTGTACGTCGGTGATTCAGGTGGCGTTGTTGGTGGATCGAGAGATGAAGAAGAATGGGTTTGTTACTTAGCTAACAAGGAAACATTGGATCTGTTAGGGGTTTGGAGTTGCTGCTGTTGTCTCAGGGGGTGAAGCTATAATGAATTGGGTTGAGCTAATTACAACAGATGAATTTGAGGTGCTAAGACACGGGAATGGAACTGATAGCCAGTGATGCTGGTAACGTTTACAATGGGTTTTGTTGAATCTGATGGTTGAGTTCCATTGAGCTAAGAACAGTGGAATGAAAATGTTGTTGTCGTAGGTATTATGGATTGAGTGAAGGCTGGTAATGGAGGTTGGTACAGGCAGTAAGGCAGAGTTGGGAGCTGAAATTGTCGTGAAGATGAAGATAAGAAGTTGTTGCAGGTGGCCTGAGATGAGCTGTGAAAGCTAAAGGAGGCAAGCTGAGATATTGCAGGTGGTACTTAAAGTTCTGAATATGAAATAGCAGTTGAGTGCAAATGGTGGTTGTGGTGTTTTGTAGCAGCTGAGATTACAAGGGCCGAGACTCTGTTGGAGACTCTTGGAGGGGTTGTAGCTGCAGCTAGAAGATAGACAAGAGATCGCAGGCGAGATTATGGAGTTGTTGAGCGGAAACTGCGAGGGTTGGCAGCGATAAGTTGTTGTGGTTGCAGTGAATTAGATGTATGCTTAGGATATTACAGGTTAGCTTGAACTCTGAATTGGTTGGCATTGCAGCTGGGAATGGAGTAATGTTTAGGAATTGCTGGTGTTGCCATGGACTTGGTAATGTTTCAGTCACCTAAAGGAGAGAAGTCGAGAGGGAGTAGCTGAGACACAAAGGAAATGGAACTAATGTAGAGTAATATTGCAGGTGGAGCTGATGCCATGGTTCTGAGATGGGTTACCAGGTTCAGTGTAAGATATTGAGCTGAACTGCTGGTGGTACTAAAATGGTGGCATTGAGAATGGCTTACAGAGCAGCAGGGTTGATTCAGGTCTCAAGTGCCAGTGGTTGTGGCCTAAGCTGGAGTGAGTTGAGCTGGATTTAAGAAACATGGGTTTGGTGGTCTGAGTTGTGGATTTGACTGAGACAGGTGATCCTGAGCTGAAATGGAAGGCATGGCAGGTTGAAGCACCAGCTGAGACAGGAAATCATGATAGCTAGAAGAGACAGAGCTGCAGTTGAGTGTCTGAGATATTGCAAGGAATGTGTTGCCAGGGTTTAGGGTTGTGAGAAATGAGTGCAGTCTGTGGATGAATTGGTTGTACCTGGTAGGAACAGGAAGGAGAAGGCTACAGGTTATGTAGTTATGCTGGTGTGTGAATTGCAGGAGATGCTGAGAAGATGATATTGCAGCTTTAGGGTGTGCTGTTTCAAGGAGCTGAGACATATGATGAACTGAGATATTGGTGGTGCAACCCTGAAGACATGAAGCACCATCTTAGTGCAACAGAGACTCTGGCCAGTGCAAATGGCTCAGGCCAAGGTCACTCAGCTCAGCTGAGTCTGACTAACTATCTGATTCACCCATCTGACTCACTGACCAGGCTTGACTCGGTTTGACTTCTGAGTTGACCCGAGTTGATTCGTCCGAGTTGACCCGTTGACCGGTGACCGGTCGGACTTTGCCGGTCACCTGAGATGCTTTCCGGTGCCGGATTCCGGCCAATTTCCGGTCACAATACCATTTTTCCGGCGACCGTTTTTTGGGCAGAGTTTTCACATGGGTTTTTCTCACACATGGGCTTGGTGGACTTCTATCTTTTGGATCTTTGAAGATTAGACCTAATAATTTTGGAAAGAAGTGAGCTATTTAAAGGAAAGACTTTTACAACTTTTGGGATATCATATATTTTTCTTGGAATTTTGGAGAGCCGGTTTTGTTTACGCTTCTAGGGTTTGCTTTTGTTCATCTTCTTCTTTTCAATTATTATTATGATGAACTCCATAGCTATGAGTAGCTAAACATATTATTGGTTATGGGATAAAAGTTGATTTCTCAATATGTTATATGATTCAATGAATTAGTTTTGTCTCAATATTTTATTGTTTGTGATTCACAATTAATAGTGTTACATGATTTGATTGTTTGTTTGATTGAGTCCGGAATCAATCCGATTTACATTCATCTCTAGAGCTATATTAGGGTTTTCAATACGAAAAAGTTGTTTATCCCTGATTCTAAGTAGCATAATTGTGGGTAGTGCTTGTAGTGATATATCCTACTAGTCACAAGTGAATCATAACTTTTGTTAAAACGTTTAGTGCTTTTACACATTCGTTTGCATTGATTAGTCTTATTCCATAGAACTTATTGCTTTTAGGGAGTTAAATCTAATTGTGCTTTTACACTTTAGGTTGCTTTCTAGGAAGAATTCACATATGCATCTTTTAATGTGGTTGTGATGAAATCAGGGAATTAGCGGGTTATTCTTGCGATCAAGGTATCCTAGGACTATTAGTAGATGAGAGATTAAAATACCAATTCTAATCATTGATGAAAATACATGTTTGTGAATGATACTATCCCGTGACCAATATCTTCTCCTTATTGATTATTCCAACTATTTGCTTTGATTTCAATTACTTTTATTTCTTAGATAAAACAAACATCCCCCCTTGGTTACCTTAGAAACTGAAAATCGCATAACAACAGTTGCCTCTCTGTGGATACGAACTCTTCCTTACTTTATACTTCATTTAAATTTAGTGAGTAAGAAAGTGAAATTATTTTTGACGGATTGACAACCGATCAAATTTTGGCGCCGCTGCCGGGGAGGCATACGACTTGTTATTAAGTTTTTAGTTTCTTTTTACAATTCCTGCTTTTATCTTTGCTTTTCGATTCTTGTCTTGTTTCTCACTTGTTTGGGAGAATTGTTTTCAGGTACCTAATCCCTGGCTTCTAAAGATTGGAATTATCCAAGGTGCGGGATAGCTACTCGAAGAGGCACAATACTCCAACCAAGTCAAGACACAACAGAAAATCTAGAGTTAAAAGTGGAAGGAGAAGTACAAATATAAGGAGAACAAGAGGTTCCAATCGTAGACGAACCACAAGTTGAAGAAGAAGAAGCAATGGGTGATGCAAATCGTTCACTCAAGGACTTGGCTTCTCATAGGCTTGATACACAACAGGGGTGTATTCAAATGAACTCTACTTTTGAGATAAAGCCGGGGTTGCTTAGAGAATTACCAAAATTCCATGGCATGGTGAATGAAGATCCAAACAAACATCTTATGTACTTCCACACCATTGTCATGGCTATGCTTCCAGCGGATGTTGAGGCGGATGGTGCAATGTTGAAAGTTTTCCGTTTCTCTTTAATGGATAGTGCTAAGGATTGGTTGTACTATTTACCTCCCGGAAGTGTCACAACATGGAATGGGTTGAAGAAACTCTTTTTGGAGAGATATTTTCCTGCATCAAAGGCTACTCAAATTCGAAAGGAGATTTGTGGGATGAAGCAAAACGTGGGAGAATCCTTATATGAATGTTGGGAACGATACAAGAGATTGGTGGCAAGCTGTCCTCACCACCAATTCAGTGACGCTATGATCATCCAATACTTCTATGAAGGACTCCAATCAAGTGATAGGAATCTTATTGACGCTGCGGGTGGTGGTTAGCAAGACGGTGGCACAAGCTAGAGAGTTGATTGAAAACATGGCGGCGAACTCACAACAATTCTTGAGTCGTGGTTCGGATGTGATTCTAAGAAGGGTGAATGAAGTGAGCGAGGTGGAGGAACTTCGTCAACAAATGGGTAACATGTCAGCAATGATGCAACAAGTTGCAGCCGCGGTTATACCAAGTTCCTCTCAAACTTATGAGGACGATCAAGCTAATGCGATCTTTCCAAATCAACAAAGACGGTATGATCCCTACTCAAACACTTACAATCCGGGATGGAGAGATCACCCCAATTTTAGCTATGCCAACAAGCAAGGAGCGGTTCAACAACCTACCTTCAACTTTTCAAGTGGATTTCAACCTCAACAACAACAATTCCAGCCGAGACAACAATTTCAAAGAACCACAAGCACAACAATCAATGCAAAATCAAGGTTCCGATATTGACTCAAAGCTTCAAACAATGATGCAAGGTATTTCTACCATGTTTAAAGAAAGTCAACAGGAAACTAAGAGTGCTATCAAGGAGTTGCAAACACAAATGGGCTCCATGGCTATTGAGTTGAACCAATTGAAGGCACAAAATAGTGGGAAACTCCCTTCTCAACCTATTAACCCAAAAGAGGGTGTCAATGCTATTACATTGAGAAGTGGTACACAGCTTGTGCAACCCGAAATTACTGATTCGGGCAAGGTGGACACACCAAAGGAACCTGTTTTGGAGGAAAATAATGAGGACTCTCCCCAAACTTCTGAGGTACCTATTTCTAACTCTAAAACTCCGGTTTCTACTTATGTTCCTCCTTTACCTTTTCCTCGCAGATTTGCAAGTTCTAAGAAGGCGGAACTAGAAAAGGAGATTTTAGACATTCTTAAAAAGATCCATGTGAACATACCACTCATTGATGCTATCAAGCAAGTTCCAAAGTATGCAAAGGTGTTGAAGGACTTGTGTACCAACAAACAAAGGCTCAAAGGTAATGAAGTGCTTAGTGTGGGGGAGAATGCCTCGGCAATCTTACAACACAAACTCCCACTTAAGTGCAAGGATCCCGGTAGTTTTGACATTCCCGTCACAATTGGTAACACAACATTTAACAAAGCTATGTTGGATTTAGGTGCATCCGTTAATGTTATGCCTGCGTCAATGTATAATTCACTTGATCGTGGTCCTCTTAAAAAGGCTGAAATTGTATTGCAATTAGCCGATCGCTCTAATGTCTACCCAATGGGTATTGTTGAGGATGTTCTTGTGCAGGTTAATCAACTTGTATTTCCAGCTGACTTTTGTGTGTTAGAGATGGATGAAGGTTCACCGGACTCGTCTCTTCCATTTCTACTTGGGCGTCCCTTCATGAAAACGGCGAAAACCATTATTGATGTGGACAAGGGAACGCTAACCATGGAGTTTGATGGAGAAACAATACGTTTCAACATTTTCGAGACGATGAGATATCCTAGTGATGTCCATTCTTGTTTCTCCATTGATGTTATGGATTCATTGGCACAACAAATGTTTGAATTAAACGATGATGATGCTTTGGAAACCGTGTTAACTACATCCATGGATAATGGTGTAGAGTGTGGTGATGAAGTCAAGGAAGCCCTTGGTGATCTTAATTCACTACAAGGATGCCCGGAAACTCATAATATCTCTTTTATTTCTTTACCACGCAGTGATGAAAAGATTGTACCTTCAATTGTTAAATCTCCAATTTTAGAATTGAAACCTCTTCCCGACCACCTAAAGTACTTGTACTTGGGTGATAATGAAGAGTTACCTGTGATTGTTTCTAATAAGCTTAATGATTTACAGGAGCAAAAACTTCTAAGGGTGCTAAAGAAGTACAAGACGGCCATAGGATGGACAATTGCCGATATCAAGGGTATAAGCCCTGCCGTTTGTATGCACAAAATTCGTTTGGAGGATGATGCAAAGCCTACAAGGGAAGCGCAACGTCGTTTGAATCCTCCCATGATGGAAGTTGTGAAAAAGGAAATACTCAAGCTTTTGGAAGTGGGTGTTATCTACCCCATATCCGATAGCAAGTGGGTAAGCCCGGTACAAGTAGTACCAAAGAAATCAGGTGTGACAGTGGTGGAGAATGATAAGAACGAACTTGTCCCAACTTGTGTGCAAACCGGTTGGAGGGTTTGTATTGATTATAGAAAATTGAATGCCACTACTAGAAAAGATCACTTTCCTTTACCTTTTATTGATCAAATGCTTGAACGTTTAGCTGGACACTCTTATTATTGCTTTCTTGATGGCTATTCAAGTTATAATCAGATTGTGATAGCGCCGGAGGACCAAGAGAAAACCACTTTCACTTGTCCTTTCGGTACTTTTGCTTATAGAAGGATGCCTTTTGGCTTATGCAATGCTCCAGCTACTTTTCAAAGGTGTATGGTAAGTATCTTTTCGAATATGTTGAAAACATAATTGAAGTGTTCATGGATGACTTTAGTGTCTTTGGTGATTCATTTGACCTTTGCTTGAACAATTTGTCTCTAATCCTTGAATGATGTGTTGAAACAAATCTTGTGCTAAATTGGGAGAAGTGCCATTTCATGGTAACTCATGGCATAGTTTTAGGCCATATAATATCTTCTAAAGGGTTGGAAGTCGATAAATCTAAGATAGACCTTATTCGTGCTCTAACCCCTCCCACTACGGTGAGGGAAATACGCTCTTTTCTTGGTCATGCAGGTTTCTATCGTAGATTCATCAAGGACTTTTCCAAGATAGCATCACCACTTTGTAACTTATTGCAAAAAGATGTGGTTTTTAACTTTGATGAAAAATGTATGGTGGAATTCAATCGTTTGAAAGAACTTTTGATTTCAGCCCCTATCATTAAACCACCGGATTGGAGTAAGCCTTTTGAGCTCATGTGTGATGCAAGTGACTATGCGGTTGGTGCGGTGCTTGGGAAACGTGTGGGGAAGCTTCCTCATGCTATTTATTATGCTTCTAGAACGTTAAATGAGGCTCAACAAAACTACACAACCACTGAAAAAGAGTTATTAGCCATTGTTTTTGCTTTAGAAAAGTTTCGCTCTTATCTAATTGGTACAAAAGTTGTTGTCTTTTCTGATCATGCAGCGCTTAAGTACTTGCTTACAAAGAAAGAGGCGAAACCGAGGCTCATACGATGGATATTACTCTTGCAAGAGTTTGATATTGAAATCAAAGACAAGAAAGGGATTGAGAACACCGTTGCGGATCACTTGAGCCGACTTGCTGTAGATAAGGAGACTATCCTGTTGCGTGAAAGTTTCCCGGATGAGCAACTATTCTCAATTGCCTTTGGAGAACCATGGTATGCCGATATTGTCAATTACTTAGTTTCTAAACAAATCCCAAAGAACTTGTCTCGTTCTGAGAGGGACAAACTTAAGAAGTTGGGGAACCAATGCATATGGGATGATCCATACTTGTGGAAACATGGTAGTGACCAAGTAATACGAAGGTGTGTTCCCTAATCTGAATTTAATTCTATCTTGTCTTTTTGTCACTCTTATGCTTGCGGAGGACATTTTGGGAGTAAGAGAACCGCTCACAAGGTACTTGAAAGTGGTTTTTATTGGCCAACTTTGTTTAAGGATGCACATATATTTTGTACAACTTGTGATAGGTACCAAAGAACCGGCAATCTAGGTGCCCGAAATCAAATGCCACAAACTTTTATTCAATTTATTGAAGTTTTTGATGTATGGGGTATTGATTTTATGGGGCCTTTTGTCAACTCCCATGGGAATTTTTATATCTTACTTGCGGTTGATTATGTCTCGAAATGGGTGGAAGCTAAAGCCACCCCAACTAATGATTCTAAAGTGGTTTCGATTTTGTGCAAGCTAATATTTTTGCAAGGTTTGGAATTCCAAGAGCCATAATTAGCGATGGGGGTTCTCACTTCAAAAACATGATTTTACAAAGCTTGTTGACGAAGTACAATGTGTCGCACAAGATTGCAACACCTTATCATCCCCAAACCAATGGACAAGCCGAGGTGTCTAACCGGGAGGTGAAATCTATTCTAGAAAAGACGGTGAACCTAACAAGGAAAGATTGGAGCATGCGACTTAATGATGCTTTGTGGGCGTATAGAACCGCATATAAAACACCTATTGGGATGTCTCCTTTTAGGCTTGTGTATGGTAAACCTTGTCATTTACCCGTTGAAATTGAGCATAAGGCGTTTTGGGCTATTAAACAATGCAACATGGAGATGGATGGGGCTGGAAAGCAAAGGAAGTTACAACTCCAAGAGCTAGAGGAGCTTCGTAATGATGCATTTGAAAGCTCGCGCATATATAAGGAAAAGACGAAAGCATTCCATAATAACATGATTTCTAGGAAACAATTTTGCATTGGGCAGAAAGTGCTTTTGTTTAATTCTCGCTTGCATTTATTTCCGGGTAAATTAAGGTCACGATGGATTGGACCTTTTATTGTTACTAATGTGTTTTCTCATGGTGCAGTGGAAATTCGTAGCATAGCTACAGGGAAAGAACTTAAAGTTAATGGGCACCGGTTGAAACCATATTATGAGAATTTCACTTCCGAAGTGGTGGAAGGAGTTAACTTTGTGGATGTGCTCCCTCTGTAGGAGTCGTAGAAAGCAAGGAGATAGTTGGGCTCACGACTTTAAACCAAGCGCTAATTGGGAGGCAACCCAAAGGATGAGTATTTCTTGTCTTGTCTTGTATTTATTTCTTGTCTTGTTTTTAGTTTTTTTCGTGTCTTATTTTTTTTTTATTTTTTCTGATTTCTTGTTAGAATTTCCCACCTTGACTTACTTTGGACGATTCAATTTACATTGAGGACAATGTAAAGTTTAAGTGTGGGGGAGTGGTTTGCGTTGTAAATTTTTGAAATTTTCAACTTTTGTGTAAACTAGTGAATAAGAAAACTCCAATTTATGGTTAGTTTAGAGTCACATAGTATACATGTCGCTAAGATTACATCGAGAATCTCATAATAGTGACTGAACTTAGAGATGACAGAGAACATGATCGGGTTTCTTAATTGTATGAGAGTTAAAGTTGGATTTAACCATGCCAGTGGCAAATAAGGTGCAGACTGAAATTCGGTATTAGAGCGGTGATACCCTATAGTGGAGACTACCCATGTTACATAATGTGAGGCACCAATCTTCAATTCTTTGTACCTGTCTAAATTTGTGCTTTTAGAGTGTGTGTCACCGTACGTAAATTCCGGGCAGAATGGTGAGCTGCCCAACCTCCCACCATAGAAGCATTATTTTGATCTCTTGAGTGCTATTTTTATTAATCATGATGGTGACATCGAATTGCTAACTTACATACCACTTGTAATCTTGTTCGCAGTTAGCACCATCCACATTATCTCTCTCTACACCAACAGGTCCATAGAAACACCATCATCATCAACAAGAGGAGCATCACAAATTTGAAGGAAAGTTGAACATGTTCGAGGTTTACAAGCAACGGTACAGAATTGAGCAGATTTCAGATTCAAGTAAAGCAACAAAACAAGGAGCAGAATTTTCATAAGTTGAAGACTATTGTACAAGAGTGAAAATTATCAAGGATGAGAGTTCGAGAAGTTTATGATATCGAGACATACAAGTTGTGAAGAATCAAGCGGTAAAGTACTTACACCATGGCCTTTATACTTACATTTTTATCTTATTTGTATTTTACTTTCTCTTGTCTTAAAAAAAAAAAAAAAAAAAAAAAAAGAGAGACAAGAGAAAATTTCTTTAGGTTCATCATTAGTGTTATTGTTTTATTTTGTATTTGTTTTATTTTTATTCAAAAAAAGAAAATAATAATAATAATAAAAAAAAAAGAAAATAATAATAATAATAATAATAATAATAATAATAATAAACAGAAAAATAAACAGAAAAAAAATAAGTATATTTTGGGTTTGTATAGTTCGTTTTTAGTTTTGTATTCTTTCAATAAAGCCAAGGGAAGAAGGAATATCTATAATGAAGTTTCAAGCGACAAGAAATTAGAGGAAAGAATTACATTGTCGAGATTCTACGAAGTTCGAGAGTTATCATCAAGAGTTGAAGACCGAAGACGAAGATGAAGACACCGATTGAAGACCGAAGACGTTTCTATGGATGCCGTGAGAGTGGTGCTAGCTGCACGCCGAACGGATAACGAGGTAAGTAAGCATATTCCCACCTTCATTTAAGTGGTTGATTTCCTTTCATTAGAGATCGTCGCGAGAAAAATGGGTTTTCAAAATTATAAAAGATGTGGGTTTTCAAAACATTTCTAAAAGCTCCCCCACATGAGGGTTTTGCCTTCCTTTATTTTCCTACCATTCAACGTCTTTTGTCATATTTTCCATCGCAGATTCTCTATTCATTCCTCTTTTTCATTGAATATTGCTTGACGTCTTGAAGAAAAAATTTGTTATTGTAGTGATCGATGAGGGACACATGTGTGACCCTTGCCTCATAAAATAGTGAGTTCGCAATCTCTTCTCGCCTTTTATATCTTTGTATATTTGAGTTCTTTTAAAATCAACTTTTAGGTAGTGACCGTTTACATAAATTTAATGTTATCCCTTTCTTGTTTTCCTTTTCCTTTTCATCTTCTTCGAAATGCAAGTGCTCTTCTTCTTCATTGAGTGTTTGCTTATTCTTTGTCTCTTACCGTCTTCTTTTATTCTCTACGTTGTTACTCTCACTCCGGTTTGTTAATTTTGCCATATCGGCTTATTTTGTTGTTAATTTGAAATTAACTTTCTTTGTTGAAATCTGCTTGGTTTTAACTTTCTTTTTCTGAGAAACCAACCCCGGGATAGTTATTTCTTTGGACTCTCAAATCTTTTAAGAATGAGATTGTGTTCATTTATGTCATTCGCAGGATGATAAAACTACTAATGTTCTTCTTTCATCTCCATTGATGACTAGTGTGCCTCGATCAAGTTCCTTATAAACATGTCTTCTTAGCACTGCGTTTCTCCAATCACTTCTCTCCAATCTTCTTCTCCTGCCCCTTTGATCATTCTCCTTTGATTGAGCAAATTCCTCTAATGAGAACTAGTAATGTTGGAAAAATAGGTTTTGTGGGTAAATCTCTTATGACCGTGAAGTAAACCCTCACAATCTTTTGAGAAAAAAATGAGACTATAACTCAAACTCGTCCATTAAACTAATGGAGATATATCGGGACACCTCTTAGGGGTTTAAAGAGCTTGCAAGACTTGTTAAGTGGTTGATTTCCTTTCTTAGAGATCGTCGGCCGGGTAAAAATGGGTTTTCAAAATTATAAAAGATGTGGGTTTTCAAAACATTCGGAGGGTTTTGCCTTCCTACCATTCAACGTGTCGCAGATTCTCTATTCATTCCTACTCTGGACACATGTGTGACCCATAAAAAGTCATTTATTATTGAGAGCAACTTCATAAAACCCTTTCTTGTGAGGCAGAGTCGAGACTTTTGATCACTCCGAACCCGAATTTCTTTCGAGAAGGGATAGTTATTTCTCTCTCAACTTTTAAGAATGAGATTGTGTTCATTTATGTGTCTAACTTCTTATGACTAGTGTGCAGAATTTCTATGTCTTCTTAGCGCGTTGGATGCTATCATTACGGAGAACTAGTAAGTTGGAAAAATAGGTTTTGTGGGTAAATCTCTAGTAAACCCTCACGAGACTATAACTCGTCCACTAGGGACACCTAGGGGTTTAAAGGCTTGTTATTTATGCTAAAAATGACCGTAGCCTCGACGACACGGAGTTGTATGTATTCTTTAGAATGAGTTTTGTTTTGTTTGATTTGCTCGAGGACTAGCAAAGTCTAAGTGTGGGGGAATTTGATAGGTGTAGAATACACCGTATTTACTATCTAGAGTTTATGCTTTCTTTGCTATTTTCCGTGTGAATTATGTATCTTATGTTTGCTTTTGAGTTATTAGGTACTCTGGAGTCGCACGGAGGAAAAGAAGCGGAAATCATTCATTTGGAGCGCAAAGTGGCGAAAAGGTCAATTCACGTGCGAGTTATATTCAGAGCAGACTAGGTTGCGCAAGAAGGAGGTGAAGAATTAACTGTCAGTTTCTCACAACCGACAGTTGAGCAAGAGACAGAATGGGCAGTCAGTTCTCCGAAACCGACAGGCCAAATATCACATTAGCAGCCCTTATCCCATTTCTGGGTGTTTTGTATAGTTTCAGTCATTACCAATCCCAGAATCGAGAGAAAAAAACTCAATCATTGTTGAGTATGCGGCTGTTGTCTGAGAAAGAATTCACCAGAGAGAAATGGTTG
Source organism: Papaver armeniacum (assembly GCA_023531295.1). NCBI lineage: Eukaryota > Viridiplantae > Streptophyta > Magnoliopsida > Ranunculales > Papaveraceae > Papaver > Papaver armeniacum. Next base: position 22,943 of record JAJJWW010010287.1, on the reverse strand, counting down.
TGATTGTTATGGAGATTGAGAGAGGAATGTTGAACACAGAGATGAGGAGATGAAATTGAGAACTCAGAGGATCTCTTTCTTTTGTTTTCGGCTGTTGAAGAATTAAAAGGGGATCTGGTGAAGTTAGGGTTTGGCTGTGTTTGCCATGGATCGATGGGATTTGTTCTCAGGATTTGAAGACTAAGAAAACATGGAAGCGATTGCAGATGATTGAGCTTGGAATCGAGGAGTTTTGAGTCTGCCGCTATCAACAGTGAGAATGGAAAGAGAGTTAAAAGGGATTTGTGTTGTTGGAGCAGCAAGAACATTTGGGTATTGAGATTGATCAGGAGATGAGATTGATTCATGGGTTTCGCAGCTCGACTGAAGTTATTGCAGTCGACGCAACTGATTTTGGTGATTTAAAGAACCGGTGGTTGCAGGAATGACATTGAGTAGATGAGCAGTTTTGCAGCTACAGCTAATGGGGAAGAAATCAGTTGAAGGAGATGATCTTATTGAAGGCAGAGTCTGATACTATGGGAGACTGTGAATTAGAGGCTGAGAGGAATAATGGGTATCTGTGTACGTCGGTGATTCAGGTGGCGCTGTTGGTGGATTGAGAGATGAAGAAGAATGGGTTTGTTACTTAGCTAACAGGGAAACATTGGATCTGTTAGGGGTTTGGAGTTGCTGCTGTTGTCTCAGGGGGTGAAGCTATAATGAATTGGGTTGAGCTAATTACAACAGATGAATTTGAGGTGCTGAGACACGGGAATGGAACTGATAGCCAGTGATGCTGGTAACGTTTACAATGGGTTTTGTTGAATCTGATGGTTGAGTTCCATTGAGCTAAGAACAGTGGAATGAAAATGTTGCTGTCGTAGGTATTATGGATCGAGTGAAGGCTGGTAATGGAGGTTGGTACATGCAGTAAGGCAGAGTTGGGAGCTGAAATTGTCGTGAAGATGAAGATAAGAAGTTGTTGCAGGTGGCCTGAGATGAGCTGTGAAAGCTAAAGGAGGCAAGCTAAGATATTGCAGGTGGTACTTAAAGTTCTGAATATGAAATAGCAGTTGAGTGCAAATGGTGGTTGTGGTGTTTTGTAGCAGCTGAGATTACAAGGGCTGAGACTCTGTTGGAGTTGTGATACTCTTGGAGGGGTTGTAGCTGCAGCTAGAAGATAGACAAGAGATCGCATGCGAGATTATGGAGTTGTTGAGCGGAAACTGCGAGGGTTGGCAGCGACAAGTTGTTGTGGTTGCAGTGAATTAGATGTATGCTTAGGATATTACAGGTTAGCTTGAACTCTGAATTGGTTGGCATTGCAGCTGGGAATGGAGTAATGTTTAGGAATTGTTGGTGTTGCCATGGACTTGGTAATGTTTCAGTCACCTAAAGGAGAGAAGTCGAGAGGGAGTAGCTGAGACACAAAGGAAATGGAACTAGTGTGGATTAATATTGCAGGTGGAGCTGATTACATGGTTCTGAGATGGGTTACCAGGTTCAGTGTAAGATATTGAGCTGAACTGCTGGTGGTACTGAAATGGTGGCATTGAGAATGGCTTACAGAGCAAAGGGGTTGATTCAGGTCTCAAGTGCCAGTGGTTGTGGCCTAAGCTGGAGTGAGTTGAGCTGGATTTAAGAAACATGGGTTTGGTGGTCTGAGTTGTGGATTTGACTGAGACAGGTGATCCTGAGCTGAAATGGAAGGCATGGCAGGTTGAAGCACCAGCTGAGACAGGAAATCATGATAGCTAGAAGAGACAGAGTTGCAGTTGAGTGTCTGAGATATTGCAAGGAATGTGTTGCCAGGGTTTAGGGTTGTGAGAAATGAGTGCAGTCTGTGGATGAATTGGCTGTACCTGGTAGGAACAGGAAGGAGAAGGCTACAGGTTATGTAGTTATGCTGGTGTGTGAATTGCAGGAGATGCTGAGAAGATGATATTGCAGCTTTAGGGTGTGCTGTTTCAAGGAGCTGAGACATATGATGAACTGAGATATTAATGGTGCAACCACAAGACATGAAGCACCATCTTAGTTCAACGAGACTCGGCCAGTGCAAATGGCTCAGCCAAGGTCACTCAAATTTCAGTGAGTCGACTAACTATCTGATTCACACATCTGACTCACTGACCAGGCTTGACTCGGTTTGACTTCTGAGTTGACCCGAGTTGATTCGTCCGAGTTGACCCGTTGACCGGTGATCGGTCGGACTTTGCCGGTCACCTAAGATGCTTTCCGGTGCCGGATCCGGCCAATTTCCGGCCACAATACCAGTTTTCCGGCGACCGTTTTTTGGGCAGAGTTTTCACATGGGTTTTTCTCACACATGGGATTGGTGGACTTCTATCTTTTGGATCTTTGAAGATTAGACCTAATTTTGGAAAGAAGTGAGCTATTTAAAGGAAAGACTTCTACAACTTTTGGGATATCATATATTTTTCTTGGAATTTTGGAGAGCCGGTTTTGTTTACGCTTCTAGGGTTTGCTTTTGTTCATCTTCTTCTTTTCAATTATTATTATGATGAACTCCATAGCTATGAGTAGCTAAACATATTATTGGTTATGGGATAAAAGTTGATTTCTCAATATGTTATATGATTCAATGAATTAGTTTTGTCTCAATATTTTATTGTTTGTGATTCACAATTAATAGTGTTACATGATTTGATAGTTTGTTTGGTTGAGTCCTAATCAATCCGATTTACATTCATCTCTAGAGCTATATTAGGGTTTTCAATACGAAAAAGTTGTTTATCCCTGATTCTAAGTAGCATAATTGTGGGTAGTGCTTGTAGTGATATATCCTACTAGTCACAAGTGAATCATAACTTTTGTTAAAACGTTTAGTGCTTTTACACATTCGTTTGCATTGATTAGTCTTATTCCATAGAACTTATTGCTTTTAGGGAGTTAAATCTAATTGTGCTTTTACACTTTAGGTTGCTTTCTAGGAAGAATTCACATATGCATCTTTTAATGTGGTTGTGATGAAATCAGGGAATTAGCGGGTTATTCTTGCGATCAAGGTATCCTATGACTATTAGTAGATGAGAGATTAAAATACCAATTCTAATCATTGATGAAAATACATGTTTGTGAATGATACTATCCCATGACCAATATCTTCTCCTTATTGATTATTCCAACTATTTGCTTTGCTTTCAATTACTTTTATTTCTTAGATAAAACAAACATCCCCCCTTGGTTACCTTAGAAACTGAAAATCGCATAACAACAATTGCCTCTCTGTGGATACGAACTCTTCCTTACTTTATACTTCATTTAAATTTAGTGAGTAAGAAAGTGAAATTATTTTTGACGGATTGACAACCGATCATCTATCATTGATCTCTCGAATCTAAAGTACTCCAGTGCAGTGCATTTGTTTAGGTCTAGATTTGTTTCTCATCCACACAACCAAATTTACGAAAACCAGCAGAAACAGTTTTTACCCATTAACAACTGGCGACCACAGTGGGAGATTAATCTCTCGGTTGCAATATCAATTTTCGATTTTCGATTTCATTTTTTCAATTCCAATATCAAGATGGTAGAGCTTAGATCCGGATCAGCAACGAGCCCTGATGCCACCAGCGCTGAGAACGTCCTTGGTATCAGCGTCTCTTCCAGTGGCATCAATTTACCACCTATCAGCATGACCAACACCAGCGGCGTAGGAAACGTTCCCTCAGGCGTTACACCTCCGATCACCAGAGCCGCTGCCGCCACCCCCAATATTTCTTCAAGTGTGACGTCCCCAGTTGTCACCAAAGCTGCCACCACTCCACCATCGGGACGAGAAACTGGAGGAACCAGAGGAGGCCAACCCCCTATTACCATTGCTGATTTGATGGAAAGACATGAAGTTCTTGCTAAGGCTCAGACGTACATGGCTTCAACTCAGAAGGAGGTGCTTACTTTCCTCAAAACACTAACGGAGCGGCTACCACAGGAACCACGCCAACCAGAGCCAATGAGGAGCGCTTTTAATACTCCTGGCATCAGCGCCTCAGCAGGGCACACCCTTGTAGATGAAGAGGCCCGTCCATTGGAGAGGAATCAGCCATCCAATTTCATCACGCGTGAAGATTTGGAACGACTTCTCCGAAATCAAGACAGAGAAAACCCGGTGGACATGCACCAGCATCAACCTCCATATCCTCCTGATGTGCAAAGAGTTCCTCTTCTGAGGGGATATTCTTCTCCTCAATTATCCATATATGACGGCACTGGTAATGCACATGAACATATCTCTCGATTTCTAGAATCCTTGGGTGAATAGGAGTACAATCATATCCTCCGCTTGAAAGAATTTTCAAAGTCGCTTACTGGAAGAGTGTACACCTGGTACAACAACATTACACCAAACATCATATCCAACTGGCGTAAGATGGTTGCAGCTTTCTACAAGAAGTATTTCTTTGTGTCTGAGCAAATCACCTTTTTAGACTTAGGGAGGATGTTCCAACGAAACAATGAGCATCCGAATGATTATGTCAAGAGGTACAGAATTCAGGCACTGGATTGTCAAGATCGCGACTCCACCCAGAAAGGCTGCGGCTAAAGCTCCTACGTAACACCAAGAAACTGAAGAAGCTGCCCTAGATTTCCCATTCCCAATCGAGGAAGTAATTGAGGTCTTGGAGGCATGGATCCAAGATGGTGCTATCAAGCTGCCTCCTCTTAGGCGCCCGCCAAGGGAAGAAGTAATAGGAAATCCCAAGTATTGCCGCTACCACAGGTTCGTCCATCACCCGACCAATGAATGCAATAGGTTAAAACACATTTTCAAGGAAAATGTGGAGGCAGGAGAACTTCAACTGGGCAATGAGGGAGTTCACAGAGATCCTCTTCCAGTCAGGAGATGCATGCTCTCTGGGGACTCTGTTCACAAAACCGTGCAGTCCATGATGCAGCGTGTGTGCGAAATCCTATATTTCTCCAAGGCGCAGCGTCAAGACATATTTACAGCCCTCAATCGTGTTGTGTCGGGCAAGCGACTCTTTGCTGCTGAGGAAGCCACTCCGAAATCCCAACCTCTCTCAGGAAGCGCTGTTGGAAAGTGCATCTGGGGACTGCTGACCACGGCTTACCTAAAGAATGCTGCGTTCGATGGCACACTGATTGACGCGGCCTCTGACTTCAACATTGTTACCGTCAAGACTCTGAGAGCTGCAGGAATTTCAAAACAGGAGGCTACCCATTCCCCAATTGTGGTCAAAAACCTGGAAGGAGAAGCAATAGACGCGTATGGCTACATTAACCTCGGAATTAAGGTGGGAGATGCTCTAACACATGGCAAATTCCACGTTGTCAAAGAATACCCAAATTATGACATGACTCTGGGGCGCTCGTGGGTACTGGTAGGCTAAGAAAGATACCTACAATTATGCTGAAAGTGCACAGCGTCTACAGTGGACAGGGTAAATACAGGTCGATCCCACAGAGACTAGGGTGATGTAAAGTTGAAGCTAGAGTATTACGAAAATTGATTCAAATTTAGAGTAACCAAAAGGGGTGTTTGTGTCGATACGACTAAGAGGTTGGTAGTAACTAAAGAAATAAGATTACAGAGTAATAAATGGTTAACTATGGCTTCAAATCCACCTCCTAAACTCATAGAAATCCCTAATTTGATATACTAGCTCTCTCTTCAATCAAGGAGTTATAGAAGTTCTAGCTTCAAACTACCTTGAAGATGTGATATAATCACTAACAATATGATGATTTAATCTTAGCAAAAGATGTCAATCCCTAGCATTACTTGTCTTTCTAAGGCACAAGTAATCAACGATTGAATTAAGATAAGTTCACATAGGCTTGAATTTTGACAAAGAGTTAACCAAACTACCTAGGATGCTTGACATACAAGGTGAAAGCAAATTGACAAAATTCGAAAATTAATCATGCTTTTCATTGAAATCCCATAGATAAGAACAAGTAAAATCAAACAAGAGGAATTCTAATTATCAAAGGAAGTTTTATCTCTGCCCTAGCAGAGGTTTTTAGAATATGAGTAAAATTGAAACAAACCCAAAACCTAAAACTACAGCATGCACCGGTTACTCCGGGCTTGGTTTCTCAAATACAACAACCTCTTCAATTTATAAAAGTTATTCCCAAAACCCCAAATCCCCATAATCAAACAGATGCACAAGAAGAAATTTAGGGATTTGATTTCTTTTCACTCACCACTGATGCAGACTTCAAAATACACATCCACCCTGCGACGCCGCCTGAATTTGTCTTCATGTCTCAAAATATTGACTCAGATTTCAGACCTTAGATTAGACAAACCCTGCTGCTTTGTTCACCAAAGCCTCCCTATTGTTGTACAGTTCATAATCTAGGGCTAGGTGCGATATGGATACAAATTTGTGGTAGGAAAAGTGTGATTAACAATTGAGAGATGACATTTACAGAGGGATTTGACATGCCGAGCAAAATGGGGACAAAGAAAAGATTGGTCTGAGTGAATTCTTGGGAGAGAACAACGCAGAGAAAGAAATTTGTTCTCGTGGAGGAAATAGGGTTTGATAAAGGTAATAGGTTCTGGTGTAAAGCACGAATACCTCGCTGTGGTATACAAGAATGGACCTTGGGCTTGGTTTCCTCCTGGACCTTTCCTTATAATTTCCAAACGTGAATTGCTAACCATTTGGCATGCTCATCTTGATGTGCCGGCTTTAGAGAGTCTTCAACTTGAACCACAACCCCTTTGCAGAACTAAAATCAATACACCACTATACATACATGCAGCGCTTCAAGCTTGCACACAAAGAACTCCATCCCTTGGTGTGATGACCTACCACTTCTCTAGAATTCTTTCCAGCGTTATTTCTCTACCTTTTTTCCTACAAAACAAACATAGATAATCAATATTTATAATAAAACGATTATTGATGCCTCGAGACGCAAAATGCACAATTTCACTTAAAATGTGACATTAAAGCACTTGAGATGTGATAAAAAGATAACAAAATGATATAGAAATATGCATTATTAGGCACCGATCACACCACCAAACCCGAATTTTGCTCGTCCACGAGTAAAACAAAAACTAAGAAAATCCTACCTATACCACTGTCGCTGGTCTCTCGATTGCATTTAGCGAATGCAATAAGCCTTTTAAACCACTAAGTGTCCCTAGTGGACGAGTTGAAGTCTCGTGAGGGTTTGCTTAGAACATACCCACAAAGTTCTAGGACAAAATATAAGCTCAGATTCCATCAAAGTGATACCTGCATTTCAGTTTTAGCTCACAGCAATTGGATATGTCAATCTAGATTTCAAAGGCACAATTCTAGCACTGAAACAACTAAAGACATGTGATAAGAGTGTAAAGTGTATCACCTTAGACATGCATAGAGAATGGTTTACTGTAAGAAGTTATGACTGCCAATTACTAAGAGATAGTCTTTTAGGCTAAGAACTGAATTCAAAGCCAAGCTAGTTGTCCGGCTTTACGAGAATTGTGAATGTTCACCTGAGGAGTTGGTGATATTTCAGTTTACCCGCGTTGTACATCGATGGCTACACCCTCCTTGCTTATTACAAGACTATTTACAACACATAACAAAAAAGGAACAATGACTGCATATTTACATTGACTACTCTCTCATTTTGAGGCAAGAGAGAAACTTTAACTCTTTTATTGAAAGAGAACATAACAGACAATGGATACTTCCTTTTTTTTTTTTTCTTTTTTTTTTCTTTTCATTTTCTTTTCAAATTTTTTTTTCAACTGAATTTTCTTTTCTTTTCTTTCTGAATTTTTCTGATGACTTCTTTCTTCTTTTTTTTTTCAACTGATTTTGGAGTACTGAAAGATGCAAATACAAACTGACACAACAAACTTTATACAAAAACAGAAAAAAAATATATATATTACATGACTCTTTTAGCAAGTGGCAGCCCTTTTCGATGCACCTGGTCAAATTCAATGGTTGCTTTTCTTAACGTATCCTCCACCTTCTATCCCAGCCAACCAAAGAACAAGCTAGTCAAGTCTCATTCAGTATTCTAGATGATTGGCAGCCTACTTAACCTATGAAACACCGATGCTATACATGCTTGGTAGATCGTGCATGTGCAAATTTCTATATCACAATGTGAATTACGCTAGAATCAGGGGTGCCTCATCATCTAGACTAAGAAACCTAAGATATCATACATGCACAGGTATCACAAATCAAGGTAAATGAGCTCCATTTTTCAATTTTTTGATTTTTGATTTTTTTTTTTATAACAAAAAGAAAGAAAGAGTTTTGTTTTCAATTATAGCATGCCATCAATCAATGGTATCTACTTTTTACCCCCAACCTAAACTAAACATTGTCCTCAATGTTTCTAAAGATGAACTGAATTATAACAACATACCGTAAGGATCAAGTTGATTAGAGAAAGGGAAAGGGATTACCAGATGTCGACGAAAGCAAGATTAGAACTTCGTTATCCAAGGCCAGAATCCAACAAAAATCAGCTGATAACTCATTGGATTAGCACACTTATATACAGAAAAAGAAAAATCAAACTGACTCAAGATAGAGGTATTGAACCTACTGGATTATACACAAAGATGTTTCACCATAAATATACAACCTAAAGAGTTGAGAATCAACCCAAAAGACTGAATGCAGAGATTTTGGTAGCCTCACACATTTATAACAGGATGGAAATTTAAGTGAGGCTGCCAGACAAGATGAGCTACCCCCAAATCTAGATTTTTCAATAGATATGCTTATGGGCAAAAAGTCTAGCAATTTTAGAGGTGCATCATTGATCGTGTGTCAATCCGTCAAAAATAATTTCACTTTCTTACGCACTAAATTTAAATGAAGCACAAGGTAAGGAAGAGTTCGTATCCACAGAGAGAGGCGTTTGTTGTTATGTAAATTTCAGTTTCTAAAGTAACCCAAGGTATGTTTGTTGTTTAAGAAATAAAAGTAGTTGAAAGCAAAGTAAATAATTTGAGAAATCAATAAGGAGAAGATATTGGTCAAGGGATAGTATCATTCACAAACATGTATTTTCATCAATGATTAGAATTGGTATTTTAATCTCGTATTTATTAAAAGTCCTAGGATATCTTGATCGCAAGTATAACCCGTTAATTCCTGTTTTCATCACAACCACATTAAAAGATGCTTATGTGAATTCTTCGTCGAAAGCAACCTAAAGTGTAAAAGCACAATTAAGTTTAACTCCCTAAGAGCATTAAGTTTTATGGAATAAGACTCATCAATGCAAACGAATGTGTAAAAGCACTAGACGTTTTAACAAAAGTTATGATTCACTTGTGACTAGTAGGATGTATCACTACAAGCACTAACCACAATTATGCTACTTAGAATCAGGGATAAACAACTTTTTCGTATTGAAAACCCTAATATAGCTCTAGAGATGAACACAAATCGGATTGATTCCGGACTCAACCTAACAAGTTTTCAAATCTTATAACACTATTAATTGTGAATCACAAACAATAATTACTGAGACAAAACTAATTCATTGAATCAAAAGCATGTTGAGAAATCAACTTTTATCCCATAACCAATAAGATGTTTAGCTACTCATAGCTATGGAGTTCATCATCATCAATATTCAATAATAAACAAGGAAGAAGAAGAACAAAACCAAACCCTAGAAGCGTAAACAAAAGTGGCTCTCCCAAAAGAATTCCAAGCAAAAAGATGTCTCATGTGTTGTAGAAAACCTCCCTTTTATAGCTTTTCTCCAACTTCTAAAATTAGGTCTAGTCTTCAAAGTCCATTAGGTGAGAGTCCACCAAGCCCACAAGAAGGAGAAACCCGTGTAGAAAATACGCCCCAAAATCGGTCGCCGGAAGTCTGGGATTGTGGCCGGAAATTGGCCGGAAAGTCGCCGGAAATCGGCTCCGGTGACCGGCAAAGTCCGCCCGGCCACCGGTCAACGAGTTGGATCGGTCGGTCAACGGGTCAGCTCACTGGATCGGGTCGGGTCAGAACTAGTCAGGCTGGACCGGGTCAGGTGAGTTAATGGGCTCACTAGTCTTGGCCTGAACCATTGCAGCCTTGCACAAACAAGACTAGTGATGCACAATGATTGTTCTTCTCTTCTCAGCCAAGATGGCTGTGCCAAATACTGTAACTACACTTCTGTGCTTGTCATAACAACACCAGTTCAACTTCAACTCCTCTCCCTGTAACTCAGCTTCACCTGCAACAGCACAAACATCAACCACAGTTCATCTGGGTCTTGCCTAGCCAGCCACATAGTAACTCCACCTGAGATTGCACTGCATTCGGCACATATAGACCTGCCATGCCTCAATTCACCCCTGAGCCATCTACTCACTGCTGCAACTCATCGCCAGACTTGCAATCACCCGAGACCCAAATCATCATCTCAGTCTTCAATCTCCATCCTAACCTTGAGCCCTGAATCTTGCTATCATTGCTTTCAGCTCCACACTTCCCAGGCCAACATCATCTGAGCTGCACTGCCAATCCCAGAATGAACCATCATGGCATAGGCCAATGACCTGCATACATTCACCACAAATCCATGGCAGCAACTCAACTCCCCCTGTCTCAACTTAGAGCCTGTAGCTTCATGGCTGCAATGCCATTACAATACCCACAAGCTTCTCCCATTCAACCTCAGGTCACAGCTGCTATTCCATACACAGCACAGGCCACTGTCCTGCAATTCCAAAACGCCATTGTACTTCATCTGCCAGCCAGTTACTTTCACCATCTGAGCTTCACAATCTGCAGTGCACAACTCATATAATTCATTCAATCATAACCTGCAACTCCCTTCACATGCCAGCAGCCTAAGCTCCAGCTCCATAGCCTGCCTGAAACAAACTCCAGCTGCTCATCTCACAGCACCATCACTCAACTCAGGCCATTGCTCCCTGCAGTCTCAAGCCATCATTCATGGCTCTCCAGGTACAGCACCAGCTACTCCATAAACCCCTGCAACTTTTCAATAGCATTCATACAATCTCCAGTTCAAGTCACCACCAACACCAGCCACTGCCATGACACTGCACATTCACCCATTCTTGCAATCTCAGGATCAAGCAATCATCACTGGCCCATTTCTTGAACACAGCCACTGCCATGACACTGCAAAGCCATTGCACCTTACCTTCTCTGTAATGCAAGACTCAACTCCAGCCCATGACAATCACCAGCTGCAACCTTGACTCATTCTCATCCTTGAAGCCTCATTATCTCAGCCAGACAACCACTACAGCACCACACTACAGACCACCAACATTCCATTCATTGCAGCTCAGCAAAGCCATACAACCACCTGAAACTGCAACTGCCATCACTTCCACCAGCTGCCAAACCATCTTCCACAGCTGTATCTCCTCTATTGCAATCACTAGCAGCTGCTCAGACTCCCAGCTTCTTCCCTGTATCTCTAGCTGTTGCATCCTCTCCATTATCTCCACACAACAGAACCTGAGCATATCACTTCATCTGTTCCATCCAGTCTTCACTGATAGTCTCAATCCTCAGCTCAGTGCGGCAGATTCAATTCATTCATCTCATTCCCAGCCCCGGCAGATTCAGAATCTCAATTTCAGATCTAAGCATCACAGACCCAACATCTCAATCCAACTTCTGAGAATCATGGCTTAACAGAACCATACTTTCTGTTAATCTTTAACTTCAGATTCAAACTTACAAAACCCTAATCTCACCTTCTCAAACTCAGAATCCTGTTCTTCATCTCAATCACCAACACCAAACCAACAAACCCTTGATTCGAACCCCGTAATGGCAACCGATCGCCTTTCGATCTCAGATGCTTCCACTTTGCTTCATCAATCATCGGTTTCATCTACCAAACCTCCATCTTCTCTCGCATCTCGATCTCCCATGGAATCGGCAACTCACAAAGACCATAGCTCTCTCCCCCGCCGGTGAAGGCAATAATTGAGAAATGAAATCGAACCTGATTTCGACCTAGGGTGTAAGAAAGGGAATGACTAATCCCACTCAAACGAAGCAGATAAGGGGTTACCCAATCATAACTCTAGGCACCCAGCTGTTCCCGTTAAGGGCTGACTAGCTCAAACGTGGCCTGTCGGTTTCATGTATCCGACAAGCTCATCCATAGGTTTCGCTTGTAACTTTCTCAGACGCAGTCGGATTGACTTCAAGCTCTCGCCGTTAGCTTCATATTTCCGTTCTCGCTCGCCGCGTTTCAGCCTGCTCCACATATAGCTCTTTGAGAGATGACAATTTCGCCCTTTTTGCTCAAATTGGACAATTTCTTCTTCTTTCCCTCCGTGCGACTCCATTGCACCTGATAACTCAAAAGCAAACATAAGATACATAATTCACACGAAAAATAGCAAAGAAAGCATAAACTCAATATAGTAAATACGGTGTATTCTACACCTATCAGATTCCCCCACACTTAGACTTTGCTTGTCCTCGAGCAAATCAAATAAAACAATAAAATACAACAACTCCGTGTCGTCGAGGCTACGGTCACTTTTAGCGTAAATAACAAGCCTTTAAACCACTAAGTGTCCCTAGTGGACGAGTTATAGTCTCGTGAGGGTTTACTAGAGATCTACCCACAAAACCTATATTTCAAACTCCGTCTATTCGTGACAAATCAATGAATGAATCCAAAATGACTACAGGAGGAGATACCTTGCAAATTCAATTCAATTATTAGTAAATAAACTCTAATTAGATAGTCGAACAAGCCACAATACTCGGAAACTAACAACCACAATCACAATGAAAAGATTAAGAAGATGGATAAAGATGTAGATGTTGGCGAATGTTCACAAGTGTTCGATGTTTCCCATATCCGTCTCGAAGGTCACTTTGCTAAGATGAACCTAATCCTATTGGATTGAGCTACTTCGTGCTGAATGCTACATCAAATCAATTGGCATATACAAGGGAACCAAAAGTGACTTTATTCAACACAAAAATAATTTTTTTCTTTTTTTTTATAAGATTGGATCAAACTGGATCCAATTTTTTAGACGGCATGATTAGATCTTTTGGATCCAAGCGCATGCTTCTTGTCAGCAAGTACATGATAGTTGCCTTGGATCCTGCATTCCACGCTTGTTTAGGCGACGGAGACAGGGACTACGTTTCACACATACTGCTATTCCCAAGTGTCTTTTTATTCCGTTTTGGTCTAATTGGTCGGTCTCTTTTTTTTTTCCTTTTCATATTTTTTTTCTTATTTTTTTTTTTTTTTTTTTTTTTCAATTTTTTTTTTTTTTTTTTTTTTCTAGTAACTCAACCACTCTATTTCATCCTAGCAGTAATAACACGTCGATGTTTAGTGACCCACCAAAGCACTTAGAGAACAATAGATAAATATGGAAAAATAAAAATAGAATGTGATATGGTGATATTCCGAAATATGGTAACAACTATCATATAATGTATGATTTCTGAGCTATGTTCGTCCCTTTTAGTTAATTGGTTCCTCAACTCCTGCATTCAAAATGGTTTCATCCACTAATGGTGTCATCCTAAAGGCACAAGTTCTAGATTTCGGAGTTCAAAAAGCACAAATTTTTCTCTGTTTTTCTATTTTTCGATTTTTTTTTTTTTTTTTATAAAACAAACTAAAACATATAAATGCTCCCCCACACTTAAACTTTACATTGTCCTCAATGTAAATTGAATCATCCAAAGTAAGTCAAGGTGGGAAATCCTAATAAGAAATCAGCAAAAACAAAGAAAACAAAACAAGAAAAACTAAAAACAAGAAAAGAAATAAATACAAGACAAGAAATACTCATCCGTTGGGTTGCCTCCCAATTAGCGCTTGGTTTAAAGTCGTCGGCCCGACTATCTCCTTGCTTTCTATGACTCCTCCCGAGAGGAGCACATCCACAAAGTTAACTCCTTCCACCACTTCGGAAGTGAAGTTCTCATAATATGGTTTCAACCTATGCCCATTAACTTTAAGTTCTTTCCCCGTAGCTATGCTACGAATTTCCACGCACCATGAGAAAACACATTAGTAACAATAAAAGGTCCGATCCATCGTGACCTTAATTTACCCGGAAATAAATGCAAGCGAGAATTAAACAAAAGCACTTTCCTCGCCCTATGCAAAATTGTTTCCTAGAAATCATGTTATCATGGAATGCTTTCGTCTTTTCTTTGTAAATCCGTGAACTTTCAAATGCATCATTGCGAAGCTCCTCTAGCTCTTGGAGTTGTAACTTCCTTTGCTTTCCAGCCCCATCCATCTCCATGTTGCATTGTTTAATAGCCCAAAACGCCTTATGCTCAATTTCCACGGGTAAGTGACAAGGTTTACCATACACAAGCCTAAAAGGAGACATTCCAATTGGTGTTTTATATGCGGTTCTATACGCCCACAAAGCATCATTGAGTCGCATGCTCCAATCTTTCCTCGTTGGATTCACCGTCTTTTCTAGAATTGATTTCACCTCACGGTTCGACACCTCGGCTTGGCCATTGGTTTGGGGATGATAAGGTGTTGCAATCTTATGCGACACATTGTACTTCCTTAACAAGCTTTGCAAGAACCTGTTTTTGAAGTGAGAACCCCCATCGCTAATTATCGCCCTTGGAATTCCAAACCTCGCAAAAATATTAGCTTGCACGAAATCTGAAACAACTTTAGAATCATTAGTTGGGGTGGCTTTAGCTTCCACCCATTTCGAGACATAATCAACCGCAAGTAAGATATAAAAATTCCCATGGGAGTTGACAAAAGGCCCCATAAAATCAATACCCCATACATCAAAAACTTCAATAAATTGAATAAAAGTTTGTGGCATTTGATTTCGGACACCTAGATTGCCGGTTCTTTGACACCTATCACAAGTTGTACAAAATATATGTGCATCCTTAAACAAAGTTGGCCAATAAAAACCACTTTCAAGTACCTTGTGCGCGGTTCTCTTACTCCCAAAATGTCCTCCGCAAGCATAAGAGTGACAAAAAGACAAGATAGAGTTAAATTCAAATTCGGGCACGCACCTTCGTATTACTTGGTCACTACCATGTTTCCATAAGTATGGATCATCCCATATGTATTGGTTCCCTAACCTCTTAAGTTTGTCCCTCTCAGCACGAGACAAGTTCTGTGGGATTTGTTTAGAAACTAAGTAATTGACAATATCGGCATACCATGGTTCTCCAAAGGCAATTGAGAAAAGTTGCTCATCCGGGAAACTTTCACGCAACGGGATAGTCTCCTTGTCCACAGCAAGTCGGCTCAAGTGATCCGCAACGGTGTTCTCAATCCCTTTCTTGTCTTTGATTTCAATATCAAACTCTTGCAAGAGTAAAATCCATCGTATGAGCCTCGGTTTCGCCTCTTTCTTTGTAAGCAAGTACTTAAGCGCTGCATGATCAGAAAAAACAACAACTTTTGTACCAATTAGATAAGAGCGAAACTTTTCCAAAGCAAAAACAATAGCTAATAACTCTTTTTCAGTGGTTGTGTAGTTTTGTTGAGCCTCATTTAACGTTCTAGAAGCATAATAGATAGCATGAGGAAGCCTCCCCACACGTTGCCCAAGCACCGCACCAACCGCATAATCACTAGCATCACACATGAGTTCAAACGGCTTACTCCAATCCGGTGGTTTAATGATAGGGGCTGAGATCAAAAGTTCTTTCAAACGATTGAATGCCACCATACATTTCTCATCAAAGTCAAAAACCACATCTTTTTGCAATAAGTTACAAAGTGGTGACGCTATTTTGGAAAAGTCCTTGATGAACCTACGATAGAAACCTGCATGACCAAGAAAAGAACGTATCTCCCTCACCGTAGTGGGAGGGGTTAGAGCACGAATAAGGTCTATCTTAGATTTATCGACTTCCAAACCTTTAGAAGATATTATATGGCCTAAAACTATGCCATGAGTTACCATGAAATGGCACTTCTCCCAATTTAGCACAAGATTTGTTTCAACACATCGTTCAAGGATTAGAGACAAGTTGTTCAAGCAAAGGTCAAAAGAATCACCAAAGACACTAAAGTCATCCATGAACACTTCGATTATGTTTTCAACATATTCTGAAAAGATACTCACCATACACCTTTGAAAAGTAGCCGGAGCATTGCATAGGCCAAAAGGCATCCTTCTATAAGCAAAAGTACCGAAAGGACAAGTGAAAGTGGTTTTCTCTTGGTCCTCCGGTGCTATCACAATCTGATTATAACCTGAATAGCCATCAAGAAAGCAATAGTATGAGTGTCCCGCTAAACGTTCAAGCATTTGATCAATAAAAGGTAAAGGAAAGTGATCTTTTCTAGTGGTGGCATTCAATTTTCTATAATCAATACAAACCCTCCAACCGGGTTGCACACGAGTTGGGACAAGTTCATTCTTATCATTCTCCACCACCGTTACTCCCGATTTCTTTGGTACCACTTGTATCGGGCTTACCCACTTGCTATCGGATATGGGGTAGATAACACCCACTTCCAAAAGCTTGAGTATCTCCTTTTTCACAACTTCCATCATGGGAGGATTCAAACGACGTTGCCTTCCCTAGTAGGCTTTGCATCATCCTCCAAACGAATTTTGTGCATACAAACGGCAGGGCTTATACCCTTGATATCGGCAATTGTCCATCCTATGGCCGTCTTGTACTTCCTTAGCACCCTTAGAAGTTTTTGCTCCTGTAAATCATTAAGCTTATTAGAAACAATCACGGGTAACTCTTCATTATCACCCAAGTACAAGTACTTAAGGTGGTCGGGAAGAGGTTTCAATTCTAAAATCGGAGATTTAACTATCGAAGGTACAAGCTTTTCATCACTGCATGGTAAAGAAATAAAAGAGATATTATGAGTTTTCGGGCATCCTTGGAGTGAATTGAGATCACCAAGAGCTTCCTTGACTTCATTACCACACTCTACACCATTATCTATGGATGTAGTTAACACGGTTTCCAAAGCATCATCACCGTTTAATTCGAACATTTGTTGTGCCAATGAATCCATAACATCAATGGAGAAACAAGAGTGGACATCGCTAGGATATCGCATCGTCTCGAAAATGTTGAAACGTATTGTTTCTCCATCAAACTCCATAGTTAGCGTTCCCTTATCCACATCAATTATGGTTTTCGCCGTTTTCATGAAGGGACGCCCAAGAAGCAATGGAAGAGACGAGTCCGGTGCACCTTCATCCATCTCTAACACACAAAAGTCCGCTGGAAATACAAGTTGATTAACCTGCACAAGAACATCCTCAACAATACCCATTGGGTAGACATTAGAGCGATCGGCTAATTGTAATACAATTTCAGCCTTTTTGAGAGGACCAAGATCAAGTGAATTATACATTGACGCCGGCATAACATTAACGGAAGCACCTAAGTCCAACATAGCTTTGTGAAAAGTTTTGTTACCAATTGTGACGGGAATGTCAAAACTACCCGGATCCTTGCACTTAAGTGGGAGTTTGTGTTGTAAGATTGCCGAAGCATTCTCCCCCACACTAAGCACTTCATTACCTTTGAGCCTTTGTTTGTTGGTACACAAGTCCTTCAACACCTTTGCATACTTTGGAACTTGCTTGATAGCATCAATGAGTGGTATGTTCACATGGATCTTTTAAGAACGTCTAAAATCTCCTTTTCTAGTTCCGCCTTCTTAGAGCTTGCAAATCTGCGAGGAAAAGGGAGAGGAGGAACATAAGTAGAAACCGGAGTTTTAGAGTTAGAAATAGGTACCTCAGAAGTTTGGGGAGAATCCTCGACTCTCTCCTCCAAAACAGGTTCCTTTGGTGTCTCCACCTTGCCCGAATCAGAAACTTCGGGTTGCACAAGTTGTGTCACCGCTTCTCAACGTAATGGCATTGACACCCTCTTTTGGGTTAATAGGTTGAGAAGGAAGTCTCCCACTATTTTGTGCCTTCAAATTGTTGATATCAACCGCCATGGAGCCCATTTGTGTTTGCAACTCCTTAATAGCACTCTTAGTCTCTTGTTGACTCTCTTTAAACATGGTAGAAATACCTTGCATAAAAGTTTGAAGCTTTGCATCAATATCAGCACCTTGATTTTGCATTGATTGTTGTCTTTGGAGGTTCTTTGAAATTGTTGTCTCGGCTGGAATTGTTGTTGTTGAGGTTGAAATCCACTTGAAGAGTTGAAGGTAGGTTGTTGAATTGCACCTTGCTTGTTGGCATAGCTAAAATTGGGGTGATCTCTCCATCCCGGATTGTAAGTGTTTGAGTAGGGATCATACCGTCTTTGTTGATTTGGAAAGATCGCATTAGCTTGCTCGTCCTCATAAGATTGAGGAGAAGTTGGTACAACCGCGGCTGCAACTTGTTGCAACATTGCTGTCATGTTACCCATTTGTTGACGAAGTTCCTCCACCTCGCTCACTTCACTCACCCTTCTTAGAATCACATCCGAACCACGACTCAGAAATTGTTGTGAGTTCGCTGCCATGTTTTCAATTAACTCTCTAGCTTGTGCCACCGTCTTGCTAACTAGTGCACCACCACCCGCCATGGCGTCAATAAGATTCCTATCACTTGATTGGAGTCCTTCATAGAAGTATTGGATGATCATAGCGTCACTAAATTGGTGGTGAGGGCAGCTTGCAACCAATCTCTTGTATCGTTCCCAACATTCATATAAGGATTCTCCCACGTTTTGCTTCATCCCACAAATTTCTTTGCGAATTTGAGTAGCCTTGGATGCAGGAAAATATCTCTCCAAAAAGAGTTTCTTCAACCCATTCCATGTTGTGACACTTCCGGGAGGTAAATAGTACAACCAATCCTTAGCACTATCCATTAAAGAGAAACGGAAAACCTTCAACATTGCACCATCCGCCTCAACATTTGCCGAAGCATAGCCGTGACAATGGTGTGGAAGTCCAAAAGATGTTTGTTAGGATCTTCATTCACCATGCCATGGAATTTAGGTAATTCTCTAAGCAACCCCGGCTTTATCTCAAAAGTAGAGTTCGTTTGAATACACCCCTGTTGTGTATCAAGCCTATGAGAAGCTAAGTCCTTGAGTGAACGATTTGCATCACCCATTGTTTCGTCTTCTCGATGTTGGAAAATCTCTTCTCCTACTTCCTCCTCGTGCTCGTCCGTTGTGCCTTTACTTGGTTGGAGTATTGTGCCGCGTCTAGTAGCTATCCCGCACCTTGGATAATTCCAATCCTTAGAAGCCAGAGATTATGCACCTGCAAACAATTCTCGCAAACAAGTGAGAAACAAGACAAGAACCGAAAAGCAAAGATAAAAGCAGAAATTGTAAAAAGAAACTAAAAACTTAATAACAAGCCGTATGCCTCCCTGGCAACGGCGCCAAAATTTGATCGTGTGTCAATCCGTCAAAAATAATTTCACTTTCTTACGCACTAAATTTAAATGAAGCACAAGGTAAGGAAGAGTTCGTATCCACAGAGAGGCGTTTGTTGTTATGTAAATTTCAGTTTCTAAAGTAACCCAAGGTATGTTTGTTGTTTAAGAAATAAAAGTAGTTGAAAGCAAAGTAAATAATTTGAGAAATCAATAAGGAGAAGATATTGGTCAAGGGATAGTATCATTCACAAACATGTATTTTCATCAATGATTAGAATTGGTATTTTAATCTCGTATTTATTAAAAGTCCTAGGATATCTTGATCGCAAGTATAACCCGTTAATTCCCTGTTTTCATCACAACCACATTAAAAGATGCTTATGTGAATTCTTCGTCGAAAGCAACCTAAAGTGTAAAAGCACAATTAAGTTTAACTCCCTAAGAGCATTAAGTTTTATGGAATAAGACTCATCAATGCAAACGAATGTGTAAAAGCACTAGACGTTTTAACAAAAGTTATGATTCACTTGTGACTAGTAGGATGTATCACTACAAGCACTAACCACAATTATGCTACTTAGAATCAGGGATAAACAACTTTTCGTATTGAAAACCCTAATATAGCTCTAGAGATGAACACAAATCGGATTGATTCCGACTCAACCTAACAAGTTTTCAAATCTTATAACACTATTAATTGTGAATCACAAACAATAATTACTGAGACAAAACTAATTCATTGAATCAAAAGCATGTTGAGAAATCAACTTTTATCCCATAACCAATAAGATGTTTATCTACTCATAGCTATGGAGTTCATCATCATCAATATTCAATAATAAACAAGGAAGAAGAAGAACAAAACCAAACCCTAGAAGCGTAAACAAAAGTGGCTCTCCCAAAAGAATTCCAAGCAAAAAGATGTCTCATGTGTTGTAGAAAACCTCCCTTTTATAGCTTTTCTCCAACTTCTAAAATTAGGTCTAGTCTTCAAAGTCCATTAGGTGAGAGTCCACCAAGCCCACAAGAAGGAGAAACCCGTGTAGAAAATACGCCCCAAAATCGGTCGCCGGAAGTCTGGGATTGTGGCCGGAAATTGGCCGGAAAGTCGCCGGAAATCGGCTCCGGTGACCGGCAAAGTCCGCCCGGCCACCGGTCAACGAGTTGGATCGGTCGGTCAACGGGTCAGCTCACTGGATCGGGTCGGGTCAGAACTAGTCGGCGGACCGGGTCGGGTGAGTTAATGGGCTCACTAGTCTTGGCTCGAACCATTGCAGCCTTGCACAAACAAGACTAGTGATGCACAATGATTGTTCTTCTCTTCTCAGCCAAGATGGCTGTGCCAAATACTGTAACTACACTTCTGTGCTTGTCATAACAACACCAGTTCAACTTCAACTCCTCTCCCTGTAACTCAGCTTCACCTGCAACAGCACAAACATCAACCACAGTTCATCTGGGTCTTGCCTAGCCAGCCACATAGTAACTCCACCTGAGATTGCACTGCATTCAGCACATATAGACCTGCCATGCCTCAATTCACCCCTGAGCCATCTACTCACTGCTGCAACTCATCGCCAGACTTGCAATCACCCGAGACCCAAATCATCATCTCAGTCTTCAATCTCCATCCTAACCTTGAGCCCTGAATCTTGCTATCATTGCTTTCAGCTCCACACTTCCTGTGCCAACATCATCTGAGCTGCACTGCCAATCCCAGAATGAACCATCATGGCATAGGCCAATGACCTGCATACATTCACCACAAATCCATGGCAGCAACTCAACTCCCCCTGTCTCAACTTAGAGCCTGTAGCTTCATGGCTGCAATGCCATTACAATACCCACAAGCTTCTCCCATTCAACCTCAGGTCACAGCTGCTATTCCATACACAGCACAGGCCACTGTCCTGCAACTCCAAAACGCCATTGTACTTCATCTTCCAGCCAGTTACTTTCACCATCTGAGCTTCACAATCTGCAGTGCACAACTCATATAATTCATTCAATCATAACCTGCAACTCCCTTCACATGCCAGCAGCCTAAGCTCCAGCTCCATAGCCTGCCTGAAACAAACTCCAGCTGCTCATCTCACAGCACCATCACTCAACTCAGGCCATTGCTCCCTGCAGTCTCAAGCCATCATTCATGGCTCTCCAGGTACAGCACCAGCTACTCCATAAACCCCTGCAACTTTTCAATAGCATTCATACAATCTCCAGTTCAAGTCACCACCAACACCAGCCACTGCCATGACACTGCACATTCACCCATTCTTGCAATCTCGTGGATCAAGCAATCATCACCGGCCCATTTCTTGAACACGACCCATTGCCATGACACTGCAAAGCCATTGCACCTTACCTTCTCTGTAATGCAAGACTCAACTCCAACCCATGACAATCACCAGCTGCAACCTTGACTCATTCTCATCCTTGAAGCCTCATTATCTCAGCCAGACAACCACTACAGCACCACACTACAGACCACCAACATTCCATTCATTGTAGCTCAGCAAAGCCATACAACCACCTGAAACTGCAACTGCCATCACTTCCACCAGCTGCCAAACCATCTTCCACAGCTGTATCTCCTCTATTGCAATCACTAGCAGCTGCTCAGACTCCCAGCTTCTTCCCTGTATCTCTAGCTGTTGCATCCTCTCCATTATCTCCACACAACAGAACCTGAGCATATCACTTCATCTGTTCCATCCAGTCTTCACTGATAGTCTCAATCCTCAGCTCAGTGCGGCAGATTCAATTCATTCATCTCATTTCCAGCCCCGGCAGATTCAGAATCTCAATTTCAGATCTAAGCATCACAGACCCAACATCTCAATCCAACTTCTGAGAATCATGGCTTAACAGAACCATACTTTCTGTTAATCTTTAACTTCAGATTCAAACTTACAAAACCCTAATCTCACCTTCTCAAACTCAGAATCCTGTTCTTCATCTCAATCACCAACACCAAACCAACAAACCCTTGATTCGAACCCTGTAATGGCAAACTGATCGCCTTTCGATCTCAGGATGCTTCCACTTTGCTTTATCAATCATCGGTTTCATCTACCAAACCTCCATCTTCTCTCGCATCTCGATCTCCCATGGAATCGCAACTCACAAAGACCATAGCTCTCTCCCTGAGTTTGGTGAAGGCAATAATTGAGAAATGAAATCGAACCCGATTTCGACCTAGGTGTAAGAAAGGGAATGACTAATCCCACTCAAACGAAACGATAAGGGGTTACCCAATCATAACTCTAGGCACCCAAAATGCTCCCGTTAAGGGCCGACTAGCTCAAACGTGGCCTGTCGGTTTCATGTATCCGACAAGCTCATCCATAGGTTTCGCTTGTAACTTTCTCAGGCGCAGTCGGATTGACTTCAAGCTCTCGCCGTTAGCTTCATATTTCCGTTCTCGCTCGCCGCGTTTCAGCCTGCTCCACATATAGCTCGCCTGTGAGATGACAATTTCGCCCTTTTTGCTCAAATTGGACAATTTCTTCTTCTTTCCCCTCCGTGCGACTCCATTGCACCCGATAACTCAAAAGCAAACATAAGATACATAATTCACACGAAAAATAGCAAAGAAAGCATAAACTCTATATAGTAAATACGGTGTATTCTACACCTATCA